>VWYP01025124.1:0-23043 GCA_013400435.1 Pycnonotus jocosus | reverse complement strand
AAAAAAAAAAAAAGGCATGACCAGACACTTGCTAGTACTTTGCCCAGACAATATGTCATTCCTTTCCCTTGTCATTGTCTTATTTCTCCTTTTAATTATGTCCAGCAAAAGTATGATCTGTGGTTGCTAAGTTTGATTAACCACTTAAAGCAGACAGAAAGACTTTATTGGTATAATATTTGCTTTTCCATGTGTTGAGTACTCTATAACACAGACATCCAGTTGTCACTCATCATAAATCTACAAAAGCACAACTACCATACCGCATGTATATACTTAAAGCTACAGTTACAAATCAAACTTTTATTGGTGCTTCCATTTTCCCACTGAACAAAACAACTACAAAGCAAATTGAGAACTGCCAGGATACCATTTCAGCATTAACTTGGTAGCTGTCTCCCCACTGCGCTGGCACAGTTTTAACTCTTCTTCTTACTTGAGTCTTGCAGCAGCAAAGCCAACAGCTGTGGCCCAAAGGCACAGTGAGTTTGGCAATTACACACCCAGATGACAACCTCTGGTGTATCTCTTTCCAACAGCAGCAGCAGCAGCGACATCTGGATCTCCTGACAGCTCGAGGGTTTCTCTCTTGGCTGGGTTCCTCCCCAGCAGCTGTGGAATTGTCTCTGCTGCTGTCGTGGGGCTGGGCTGCAATGAGGATGACAGAGCTCCCTCCTCCTGCTGTGACCGTGAGATTCCTCACTGAGCACTTCCAATCAGCCTCTCTCAATCACAGAACAGGGAAGGGAGGAAAGGAAGGGAAGGGAAGGGAAGGGAAGGGAAGGGAAGGGAAGGGACCGACAAACATTTCCATTTAATTGCCTATTTTTCTAGAATGGTCTATTCTCAGCCCTTCAAATGCACTGCCCACTTATGCACCACATTGGTTCTGGCTTCAAGAAGAGTTTCAGCTTCCCAAACAGACTATTTCCATGTGGGTTAGTTTTTGGTGTTACGCTGGGGTGATGTTTTTGCCAGTTTCTAGCTGTAAATGTAATTTCTCTTTAGAAACAGAAGGATAAACTACACCAAAATCGAGATCAGTGCTCTCTGACAGAGAGAGCATTGTGGCTGAGTGACCATGCAAGAGCTAGAAGCTGGGCAGAGCTTATCTTAAAGGTGGTGCTCTGGTTTATTAGACACTGATGACCTACTGGAGAGGAGGTGGAATGAGAGGGGATTGTAAATGACATACTACTAGACAGAGAATGGTGAACAGCATTTGGTGCAGCAGCAATCCAGATTGAAGGAAGGAGTCCTCATTTGGGCTTGCTTATCACCCCTAGCCCAATATCTGTGACAGACATGCCTGAAATGGTGAGAGAGGTTGAGGGGTGCAGGTAGGCCAGATAGGAAAATGGGAGATGGAAGGAAAAGTAAAACCCAAGGTTTTTGGTGAAGACCTCAGTAGAAACAAGGGGATTGACTTAGAAAGTGGAAAAGATTAAGCTGGCCTTGCAACACAGGACACTTTCAGGCTCTTTGTTCTTTTTTAAACAAAACAACAACCATACCTCAGTCTCCATCTTTGCAAAACATTGTATGGGAATTTAGCTAAGTCTTATTATTCCAGCCACAGTCTTGTGGCTGAAACCATGTTCAGAGCTTTAGAAATTTAAAGATGAAATGCTTCAGAGTGTGTGAGTGCTAAGAACATACAGAGTTGTCCTATCCCTACAAATAATGACTCGGTAACAATTTGGTGAACCCAGCAATACAGTTGTGACCTCAAATGCTGTGTTAAACAAGAAGCTCTTCTGCTCATTTGCTGTAATTCTCTCACACAGGGTTCATGCTTCTTTTAGGAATGTCTGATCACTACGTGAAACCTAGAGGCAGGAAAGCCAGACAAAACTCTGAGGCTTACTAAAGCTGGAAATCTAGATTTAAAATTCTACACAAAATATAAATTATTAGCACTACAGTGAATCATATATCATAACATAAATTAATAATATATTACTCACTGAAATGCTAAGTGTGATTTTTAATACTATATGACAGATTTTTTAATTTATGAACTCTCTATTAAATTTAAAAGTCCTTCTATTTCTTTCTTCTCTCTCATATATTAAAGTCTCCTTTTGTTTGAGTCTCCTAATCCTTCATTTATTAACAATACCACTCTTTCTCTTTTCTATTATTGCTTTTGGGTTCTTTCGTTTCATTATTTCCTTTATTTTCCTTTTACTTTTCAAATCTCTTGGTATTCAATTTTCATGACAAAATTATGTAAGAATTAGACCCAGCTGTTTTCTGTCTTTCTTCCCATGTATATAATATCTTACATGAATATATTAAACTCATATATGTCATTCTTTGAACAATCCATAAATAATATAAAATAATAATAGGGCAAATAATATCTATCACCTGTAGTAGATAAAATATGGTAGCTTCCCTCTCTGGAGTTCTTTCTTTTCTACTGGCTTTACTACCTAGTAATTAGTATAATGTGGAGCCCAGATCCAGATAAGCCTTAGTAGAAGGATTTTTCCTGCCAGGTACTTACTATATAAACATTTATATATGCATTTATGTTGATTAAAATTTTCTCAATCTCTGCTAAATTGAAACCCAGGTCAAAAAGTAGAAGGCTAACATTAAAAAAAAAAAAATTTAAAAGATAAAAAAATTTACTTCCCTTGTAATTATATTCCTTTGTGGAAATGTAAATTCCCATAATCAAAACTTCACATAATTGCCAGTGAGTTGCCTTAAGCACACTGATTTGTGGTTTTTTTAATAAAAGTCCCCGTCCCTTTATAACATGGTTACCCTTGGGAAGGTCCATAAATAACACAATTTTTTTTTTCTAACTGGATCATACATAAAAATTGATGTTTTCTTAATGGTTTTTGTGACATTTTTTTCTGCTTAGACCATAGTGTTTATCCATAGGATTTTGAATGAGCGTTTAAATGGGAGAAGACGCAGGGTGCATCTCTGCAGCCCCTACATTATTTAGCAGTGCATTGCAGTTGCAAGAGTCACAGGGGGGATTGTGCAGGTCCTTTGGGATACCCAACACCAGCAAAGCCATGTCTAGGAGTCACCACTGAGCTGTTCTACACATCATTTTTTGATCTAACGCACCCAAACAGGATGAGAGAGGAGAGGCCTTAGTAATACAAGTGGCATAAATGATCGCGTCAGCAGGGCCATCTGAGCAGTACCCCTAGCTAGCAAAGATTTTTCCTAGTGCTCCCAGAAGTAGAATGGAACTAATCCACAATGCTGTTACTATCATTGATTTGTGAAACATGCCATGTGGTACTGGGATGTCACAGCATAGTGTGCAGGAGAGATTTGCAAGCTATTAAAGGAATTATTCTATTGTGAAGCACTTGAATAAATTTAAGCACGTGAATTGCAGCAAGTGAATTGAAATTATCGTGTCTGCTCCTTTTACGTGTGTCTTCTTGTACTTTGGGGTGTTAATTTTTAATATGGATGTTGTGAGAGTGATTTCATCTTTATTTTTGAACTGAAAAAATTCTCAGAGCTTAAGAGGGTTCCTGTGCAAGTGCCTGAAGACTGAAATAGTTTTCATTGATAGGTTCTAAAACCTCACTGGCTTACACATTCTTCTGCTGAAATGCTTGAGTTTTGCCCTGACACCAAAGAGCAGTTCAATTTTCAGTCTGGGCTTTGGTCCCTACATTGTGTCTGCTGACAATGGTGTCAGCTGTGATCTAGACACCTGTCTGTTAGAAACTACACTGAGACCACAAACTCATTTCATACAGATCACTGGAAAGACATTAGATGGCAATAATTGCTGTTACTTCCAACCTGGATTAGATTTGAACCAACAACTTAGGATTCGTATTCTATTACTGGTCCCCTGAGTTGTTCACTACTCTTGAATTCCTTCTCTGGTGTTGTGTTATGTATTCTTGAACTAAAATATCAGATTCCTGCACAAAGGAAGAGAATTCATATGAGTATGTGTATGTGGATTCATATCTAAAAATATGTAATCTAAACCCAATCTATTTTAGGAACATTAAAATTCTGATACCTTCCCAGAATATAAAAAATAGTTATGCCCTTTTCCAGTTAGAATAATTTGAAAAGCTCCTGCCCCTACCAAGTTTAGGTTTGGGTTATTTTTATCTATAGCACACACAGTGCAGACTCAAGTATTGCTGAGGTTACTGAGTTTCATGACAGGATCCTGAGTGGGACTAAATACACTGTTGGAATAAATCCTCTACTGAAATAGATGGATCTGCACCAGTAAATATCAGCAAGGAATAAAGAACATGAATTCTTGAGATATCCTAATTGGGGGAGGTACATGTGTTAAAAATATACATATTGCTATCAGCAACAACAGTAAAAGATTTAGCATAGATGTATTTAGGATCAAATAGCCATCATAAATGACTATTTTATAACTGTACTGTAAAATCTATTTTAAAGGTACATATTTGACCTCACAGTAAAATTAGGACTGTGACAAACAGCATTTTCACTCTTGTATTTTTTTTTCAGCCAAACCCAGTGGATTTAGCACTGTTCTAACCTGTATTACACTTGCACACACACACAAAAAAAATCAGCAATAGAATACACTCATTTCAGAAGTGCATATCATCAAAACCACTTTTTAGTTAAAAAAAAGGAAAATCAAAACCCTAGGTCCTAGACAACACTTTCTATACAATGCTGTGTTTAACTGAGAGTTCATGTTTACAGCTCAGTTGTAAAAAAGCTGAGAAAATAGAGCTTTGTTACCCAGACACTGATGAAACTCTAAATAGTGTTGCAGGCAGAGCTGTATAATGAGTACATATTAAAATGTCTTTGGTGTCTTCTGAGAGTGCAGAACGTTACTTGTTACTCTGACCATAAACGTAAAACAATTGTGGTTTGGTAAAATAGTTGAAACCTCCTGCAGTCTGAAATATAGAACAATGCAGATGACTAATTTGAATCAACGAGGTTCCACGTGGCATGTCACAGTGGGATTCCTAATGATCTTCTACAAAGATACTGTTTGTCTAAGGCTCTCATTTTCCATCCTGTGATGTGTGGATGTGAACTATGCTGAAAATAATACGAGGCTAATTACCAACCTTGTCAATGGCAATTCACATACAATGAGAAACCATTAAAAAAAAAAAAATTTAAACCACTTTTTAGTTCAAAAAAAACCACAAAAACGAAACACCAGCTTAAAATTAAGCCACACATCCTTTCAGTAACAAGGACACCACAACTAAAGATGGTTTCAGCATCTGCTTATAGTTTCTTTGTTTCTAACAGGAATTTTTTACACTGGATGTCAGAACAAGTGAGAGTAAAATTAAGGAAAAAACTCAAACCAGACTACAGCTTTAAAAAAGGAACATCCACAACACCAAAATCTTCAGCATTTGTTCAGACCAAAAATTTGAGAACGGATATAATAAATTTATGTGGGGAAAAATGTTTATCTTATTTGCCTTTTTTTTACAAAGCTCCTCCCTTTATTTCTTTCATGCATTTAGTGTAAAAATGCTTGAGAATATTGTAAAGATCCTGTAGGCACATTTTCAGTTTTAAAAAACAGTTTTTCATTTCATTTTTGTTCAGTGTATGAACTGTTTTGTTTCATCCAAATTGACCACGGTGCAGCAAATTAAAGTAAAACTGTCACCTTTAAACCCCAACATCCTTTCAGAGGCACTGAATAGCCAAGATTACGCAATGGGAGAAGAAAAAATATTTAATAAACTGACAAATTGTGATGTATGTTGTTTTAAATTCCCATATAATGTTCTCTGTCCTCATAAAACATTTTATCCTTCCAGGTTAAATACACACAAAACATCAAGTTTACTATGTAAATGCTAAAGCACACAAGACATAACTATTCTCACCTTTAGTGACTTACTTTCTCTGTTATCTTCCTTTGTGATACATGGCATTGGGGATGGGGAAAATGTTACTCTTCTGGCACTCATATGTGTTTTTCCATCAGTTTTCTGTGTTTTTCTCAGACAACCAGTTGCAAATACAGACAGGCAGATACACCTCCCTGTGTGTCATTCTGTCTACAGCTACACACAGATACACATGCATATACACAGATGCGGCTTTTCTAGTTAAAAACATGCTGGCAGGTCAGAAAACTGGGCATCCTATGAAATATGACAGAATATTGTGTGAACTGTTACACCACTTTTGCTGCAATGGAAAGAATTAGATGCAAATAGCTGTGTTGCAAGCATTAGATAATCTACCTTCTTGATATGCTGTTGAATTAAAGCAGCTTCTTTTATAGTCAGTGCTTCTGTAGCATAAGTGAGTTTAGTGACAAAACAAAAGAAGAGATAGAGCAATTGAAGCAGATGTTCCATGAAACTCTTACTATACAGAACACAAGGGTCTGGCATATAGCTCATCAGTAAAACATGAGAATGTACTTGAGTAGAAAAATCACAATCTGGTACCCACAGGCTATTGCCTGCATCTCATGTAAACTGATAAATTAAAGATGCTGCACCATTTTTCCTTGTCTTTCCTTTGTCAAATGCAATCATTTAAACATGCATTTTGGTACTGGAACACTTAAAAAATAAGCAAACATACTAACATATACCTAGCTTGCTGAAGCACAGCCTTCCACAGACATTAGATTTTTTTCTTATCATCTGTGTGTGGTTTTGTGGTTTTTTTTAATCTCAAATAATATTGTTTATTTTGCCTGAGGATTTGGACTTGTAAAAGCAAATTTCAAAGTCTGCCCACTCCACCCCCTCTATCGCTATTGGTGATAGTGAGAGATGTTTTTATCTGAGATTCTGCAGAGCAAAACATCCATTTATGGTCACTTTGTAAGGAACCATTTTAAAATTATGCAGGTGTTAAATAAACCCACCTAGAACCACTAATAAAAAATATATTGTTGTGCTATGTAAAATAAAAAGTGTTCTGAAAGTCAAAATAATCAAATATAAAAGCAAACTGTCCCCAGACATTTTGATAGACTGGTAGACAATGTAGGCAAAGTATAAGAATTTGCAGTAGTGATGCATAAACACAATTTATAGGTTTTGAGAATTTGATTACATTTACATCCACAGAATATTGCCAGATCTGGGACAGTTTTAGTGTTCTGTGCTGACAGAGGTCAGATTTAACAACCACAGAGCTAAAACATGAGTCATAATTTGGTAAATGTTCATTTTTTTCAGTATAATACAACTAATAATAAATATAAAAGATGAACAGACTTTGATTTTTAAACTTTAATAATTTTATCATTATTCTTCTGTGTTCTTTATTCTTTGGAATTTTAGCTTCTGTGAAATTGTTTTATGAATGCTTAATATTCCTTTCTTGCTTGTCTCTGGCAATCTGAAGTTAAGTGGGACAAAATGCAAACAGAGCATTACCCATTAAAATTTTAATACCCCATCACAATTTTCTAATAGAGCAATCAGAATTGCAAAACAGTGAAAGTCTACTGAAACCAATAATAAATCAGACACTAAGAGTAGCACCTCCTGCAAGTAGTGGACTACAGCCAAATGTTGCAAGATTTACAAGGACAACTGGTTTCTTTCATTTAAAAACTTAGCACTGTCTTCTCAAAGTGCTCAAAAATTAATAGTCAACCACATCTCTTTACAGTTTATTGTAAGATTTTAATCTGGGCACATTGAAATCATAAATGTATTAAAAACCAGGAGAGAAATGTAATTTGAAATAAGCTCCTTGGCTTTAGTTTAAATACAGGGCAGGATTACAGTGAAATAAAGTGCACACATATCCTCTAGGTAAGTGTGCTACCATTTCTTTAGTCCTTCCATTCTTTTGGTCTTATTATTGACATTACTAAAAGGACATTGAAGTGTCTTCTTACAGGTACTTAGCCTTGAGTAATGCAGACTAACATGTGCTTTTTGCTTAACAGGCAGATTGTCAGGGGTATTCCAGATAGATGGCTCTCTCTTTTGCCAATTTGGTGGACATTGTAATTAAACTATGGGCTATGTGCTATGTGCTGCGTGCTATGTGCTCACCACTGCAGAAAAAGTGACCATGTCCTAAAAATTCAAAACTACACAGAAAGAAGGGGGCAGAAGAAAAGTTTCTCAACCTTCCAAAGATTACAAAAATACTACAAAGGCACCAGAATCCTTTTAAAGTGCAGTTATATCTGCATGAAGAGTGAAATAAACTCTTCCTAAAATCTCATTCTCAATGTCATTCTCAGCCCCATACCCTCGATGTCGAGATGGCTTTGAGTGTTTATTTTTGATGGAGCTATGGCATTTAGATTTGTTTTAGCCTTCGGCTCTCACTGTAAAGGCAATGATATTTTCACTCTGTGCTTGCCTAAGTAGATTAGGCTCTGCATTGAAACACACAAAGTATGAGCCAGAGCCTCTGCATCGCAGGGTCTTAGAGCTTGCTCTTCCAGGGTGACAGCAGCAGCAGCAGTGATTCCCCAGCTGTGATTTCTTCAGAGACCATCTCACGGTTGTTGCCTGCAATACCACCCACACACCTGCTCAGTGCTTCCTCTCATAAGGGACTGGGATTTGATGTTGGCTTGAAGAGAAAAGGTGATGCTGCTAATCCTTGATTAACTGCAGCCCATTTTCCTCACGGTCACAGAGCAGATTGAACTCATAAAACTCAGACTTGCCGAGAGCACTTGCCACCATTTCCCAGGAGTGTCTGCAGGGACTGGAGCCTCCCATGCATGCATTATGCAGCCATTGGCCCTGCTTGCTTCTCATGGCTCTTGAATAGCACTTGTTGACTTAGTAGTAGAAAGTGAGTCCACTTGGATAATGAAGTGCTGTTAGAACTCATGTTTTGAATATGTCATTTTGCAAATAGGTGTTTCCACAGCACACAAGGACACACCTTTCTGGACAGCTGTTTCAGGACAATTTTTAAAATTAATAAAGCCCCAAAATACAAATTTGCAGAAGTAACCCCCTATCAGAATAGGTGTTATGAATTTCTATAGGTAAAAAACCTTCAACACAATTGAACAATTTTTATTTTAACTGCCAAGGAGATATAGTGTGATATATGCCTAATTTGTGACCACCCATCATCTTTGAGGGTCTGGGCTTAAGTCATGGTTGGGTCACACATAAGAATATGTTCAATGACCTCATCTAAGTCTTCAGCTATCTATTTCACAAACCTCCCACAATCTGACATGGTGAGCAATCTCTGCTCAAGGCCCATAACTAGAATAGCAAAGGTGCTGCAGGTCAGAACTGAGATTTATTGAAAGGGATGTGCAGAGAAGCTTAGTCCCTCACTTTCATGAGCACTAAATTCACTCAAGATTTTAATAATAAAAAATGCAGGGTTGTCTGACAACATTCATTTTTTTTTCATGAGCCTGTCTTCTCAAATTCCCAGGCTAATGCTGCACATAGTGACACAGCCAGTGTCACTCATGACAGCGTTTACCTGCATTGCAACAACATGACTTGCCTGTCAACCTTAAATGTTTGACAAAGTGCTCTCTTTTCCCAAAATAAATACATAAATAACATGAAGATATGTGAAACTGTTGGGGGTGGGGGGTGTGTTTTGGTTTTGTTTTGGTTTTTTTTAAAGGGCAGGCATCAGGTTTGTCTGCTTTGCAGTTCTGGCTGCATTGCAGAAGGTATGGACCAAAACATGCAAAAGGCTGAGAAGTTAATTTTGTTACTAACTGACTTCCTCCTTCCATTTCCTTCCAGTATCTATTTCTACTGCATACGAAATGTCTGCAGGTACTTATCCTGAAAAATCTAGACACATATGCTATATATATTATGAAAACAATGAAAATGAGGAAAAAAACCTAATACACACTGAATAAATAAAATAATTTTAAATTACTGCATTTTAGGTGAGATCTGACAGAATTGTAAAAAAGTGAACATTTCCCTTTAAGAACTATATGTCACCAAAACCCAAGAAAATTTTCATTAGCAACAATGTTATTGCACTAAAAAAAAATGGAGTTGATTTTTCATTCAGACACGTTTTTAATAAAAGCATGTAAAGTGGTAGCCACCAGGTGAAACAGGTTGCTTTTAACAGTGTCAAATATGATGACTGGAATCACAATACACCTTCTGAATACCTTTCTTTATTAATTGGAATGGTGAGAGCTCTCCCCCTGTTTTAGTCTCCTATAACTACCAAGAAGATATGTACTGGTCACAAAAGAATTTGTGATGATCTCATTTCTTCCTTTGGAGATAATGCTGAGCTCTTCAGGTAGCTTGCTGTTGAACAAGAGTTCACATCTTTACTCTAGGAGAAAGACATTCTCACTTTCATGTTATCTCCTGCATCCTACACCTTTCATGTGCTTTCTTAAACACAACCACCTACAGAAACTGTTATGTTTATTTTATCAGCCTGTGTGCAAAACTGGAGATTGCTAGAGAACATAAATAGGCACTGCCTTGTCTCAGTGGAATTTTGGATGAGCTGAGGATATGCTGGACTAAGGAGGACCATTCAGTTTGAGTTTGGAATGGAAGGAACAAGACTGCCATTAACCTAATTTGCCTGCAGCAAAAATTTCTGCAGCATTTCAGACCTAAGACTCAATACAGAGAAAAGTGCTCCAATAACACTGACATGTTAATATGAGCAGCTTCAGCTTCCACTGAATAATACTCTATGACCCTTTTGCTTTAAGTAGCAGGGGAGCAGAATCACTGTCTGAACTGTTTCTTTCAGTCCTATAAGTACCTTGCTCCTTTTATGTCACCCAATCATCAAATTCTTTTGATCAAATAATGAAAAAAGTGGGTTTGAGATCAGTTCTCAAACTCTCAAATTCTACATTTATCTGCACTGAATGCTTTGGCCAACTTTACAACCACATGCATTTTTATCATAAATCAACAAATCTACACATAAACCTGGATGTGTGTTTCTTTTGTTGGGTCCTACTTAACTACTTAATCTGTGTTATCTGTTCCTTCCCTTGTAAGCAGGCTTGTGTGAATATAATTTTAAGTGAAAGTCTGGGATTAGTTCATGAGCTTTTCCACAGTTTTTGCACTGGGAATGCAAGCACCTGTAGTGCTTTTTTATAATAAAAATTCTTTTTAAAATTCTGATTATCCACACTGCTGAGCAGGCAGAGAACAAAGCATAGATGTGACCTGTAAAACCAGAAATTGCAGCAGAGTTCTGGTTTTCCCTAATTCAGCTGTGCTTCAGAAGATCTGTACTCTGTACCTTCTACAAGGCCAAGAACATATTCATAATTTAAGATGGAACAACACAACAGCAGACATTAGAAAAGACATGAGACTGTCAAATAAATGGCCCTGGATCTAGCTTTTGACTTTGCCAAATTCTTAGTGATTATGTATGTTCCCTTACAAAGTGTTGGGCTTTCTTTCACTGGAACACTGGAGCTCATTTCAGGCTGCATAACAGGATGTCATAAATGGTGCTATACTGGAGAGAAATTCCTCCTGCTTTCAGTTGTCAGTGCTGGGATCACTCAAAAGCAGCTGGAATGCCTGATTATTCACATCACGGAGCCTCGCATGTGGTTCCTAAGAACAGCTCTATATTATAAATAAAGGAGCTGCTTTGCCTATCCTCTTAATCACATGGACAACTTGATTAGTGGCCATAAAGTACATCTTGGAGTACTTGGATCATGGCACCTGGACTATCCACAGTTAGAACCACTTTAAGCACTAGATGACACCTTGAGAGGCTGACTACAAAATGTGATCTTCCATTTTAGTTGCTGATTCTGATCAATTCAGCCAAAATGGAATCTGCCTAGTTACACAGCTGAAAGTATTCAGAATCAGTCAGCCAGTGCAGTGGGGAAAAGAAGGGTTGTTTAGTAATTTAAAGCTTGCTCTAATTTAAATTCAATGAGTTCTTGGACCTGCTTAGTTACACATCTATGGGGTGAATAATTTTACCTTGAATATTTATACCTTGCTTTTACTCAGACCTAATAGACTTCTTCCTTTTCCTTTTCCTTTCAAAATTAATGTCAGTTCTGCATATTTCTGTTTCTCCACTACATCCTTATTTTCTTAGCTTTCAAAAACCTGTGTTTGCTGAGCAAAATAAGGGCAGAGTAAAAGTGTCTAACATTGTCGTAAGCTTCAGTAGTGCTTTTGTGAGCTAGACAGCACATATCTCTTCAGAAAAGACTTCAAAGAATGACACAAAATGCAAGTAATGGAAGCAGACAGCTTTGCTAATGGCAGACATTCATCCAGGATTCCTTCTATTTTAAACTTCTGTTCTCAGACTTGAAGAGCAGGAGATCACTGGCAAAGTCACACTACGGCTTCTAAATCTGCTTGTGAAGTGTTCCTATGTCAAGCAGTCTAGAAGTATCAATAGAGGTCCAAGATGTCTATTCTACAAATAAAAATTAAAAAGCAAGTGTGCATTAAAAAACAAATGGAGAAACAGTACATTGCAGCTCTATCTAGAAAAATCAGACAATCTAAAGGAGTCACTATATTCTCTTTTAATTCAGAATATATAGGTCGAACCTAAAGTTACCTGGCAGATATACTACAATATCAGGTATTGTCATGTTCAGTCTCAGTGCAAATATCATCATTATATTTAAAAAAAAGGGTTAAAAGATGCTTTTGTGCAGAGCCTCTGCCTCTGCTGGTAGTCTCTCCGGTTTTCTGTCTCTGTAGAGGAACATAGCACATTCTCCCTGCAGATACAAGTCCTTCCAGAAATCACAGAAACATTGCTTGTTAGACCATTGCTATCTCTAGGACAGCCATTCAGGAGCCCCACAAAGTTGATCAGACAATCCAAAAAATACAGCCTTTGGTAAGAGTTGCAGAGGTTTGTTTCTGGAAAGCTGACTGTGTTCACTTACACGTGTGGGTTCTGCTGAAAGGCAATTCTGTCACATGCTCTCTAGCTGACAGCATAACAAACACTGGGGCATGCTAAGGCACGTGCCACAGTCTGTCTTACAGACAGACACCTCCATCACTCAAGAAGATTTCTGTTACTTTAACTTATTACTTATCATTTGCAGTGATCAAAATCCTTTAAATACTTCTTTTTTAGCCAAGACATTTTCAGACCACGGCAGAACAGATATAGTTCAACATCCTTCCACTGACAAGGCTACCCAAAGCCTCTACTATTCCAAAGAAATGCCAGCAAACTCTAGTGCAGGCAATACCAAATCTCCAAAAAGGAGAAAGCTTCTTTCTAAAGGCCTGGAGGTGAATCAGGAAGGCACTGTCCCTCCAGGAGTCACATATGTTTGCTTGGGAGGGAGTCACAAGGTTTGGAACACATATCATCTTTACACTGGACAGAGGTGTGGGCTCACATACCTTGTTACTCATGCAATACACTTGAGCATTCTCTGTATCACACAAAACCTTGTGTAATTATTAGTGTGCATATTAGTTTGTATTCTGCTGAGAGGTAATAAATTCAAAATTGATCTAAGTAAACACTTTAACTGACCAAGGTGTTTGGGGCTTTTTGGAGTTTTTGGGGCCTTGGGAAAAACTGAATTTGAAGGCCAGGTCTTCTTTCTATGCTCAGTCCATTATTTGATATATAAAAATTATGTTTCCTCACATTTTTTTCTCTCCCCAAATGTAATTGCACACATTATTTTACTCATAAGCATTCAGATCTTTCCTGCCACTTGCTTTTGGACTGCTATGATTTCTTTGTTTTTTCAAATACAATAGCCAGAAATGAACAAGGGACTCAAGGGGAAACAGGCCATAACCACACATAATCACACACTATTCTGTGTGCCCCTGTACATAAAAAAAAAAAAAAATCCGATTTTTTTTTTACTTAATTAAAATTAAAACAAGCTAAAACAAGGAAACTTCAAAGGATCACATGTCGAATAAGCAAATAAAATGAGGCTTGGAGGTAAAGCAGTGAAAGCTAAAAACATCTAAAGAAATTTGAGGTTCTCTGATCAGCCTAAACAGAAAAAAAAGTTATGAAAACCAACTGGTTTGTGAATCAGTTTACTGTGAAAGACAAAACTGAGATGTCAAGCCCACAAAAAGGAAGTGAGTTTTCAAGAGATAATTTTCACAAACATGAAAAGACAAGAAGCATTTCATTCATACATAAAGTTTCTGTACTTCCTCTTTCTGTACTTTCAGAGCCATAATTTCAGCTATGGATCAGTCTCGTACCCTGATATAAACAGAGGGATGCTAAGTGGAGGAGAAGACACATGATTTCATGATCTCTGTTTTCTCTGGGTACCTGTGAACCAATACCACCTGATGTTTATTTATGGCATGGATTTCTGAGGAGGACCACCAGAGAGGAAGAAATCATATTTCAGTACATTGGCAAAGGCAGATGAGGTGCACAGTTAAACTCATGGAGCTGTAGTACAGTCTAATTGTCCAACAGTTGAATGTTCATTGTAGAAGTAATTTTTTTTCCTGAGTTATACATCTGCAAGAGGCTCAGAAAAAGCCAAAAATCCACTTATATGTCTGAAACAAAAGAGATCATGGAGCTGAATTCCACCGAAATGAAAGGGTTTTCTCAACAAGTGCAGGCCAAAATCTCTCATGTCATGGTGAAAATGCAGGTTTCCCCTTTTTGTCTTCCTAGAAGTCTACCTAAATTAGAGCATATCTCTTACTTTTGCCAGCCCACTTTCTGGTATAGCCAAGAAGTGATGCCTAACCATCACAGCTCTGCTAGTGGAAACTCCTAGTATGTCTGCACTTTTACTAAAAATGGTGTTATTACTGTCCGTGTTTGCTTCACTGAAAAAAAAAAAAAAAAGAGGTTTAAAACAAACAAATGGAGGTACTTTTTATATAATACACAATGAAATTGTGAAACCTACCGCCTACACAAACAGGCAGATGACTGAACTTTATCTGGATTAAAAAATAAAATTAGAGAAATTCATAGAAGAGATGTACATCACTGGATATTAAACATGAAAGCCCAGATGCAACCTCTGGCTCAGAAAAAAAAAAAAAATCACTGAAAAGCTGATTGCTGGGAGCTGAGAAATTATACCACGGGAAGGATCACTCTATAACTGCCTTATTTTTTCTGTTCTTTCCCTAAGGGTCAATGTTAGAGCTAGGAGACTTTGGTGCTTTGATCTAAGCTCCCAAGCAGGTCACAGAAGGAATAATTCCTATAAACCCTCAGTGAAAATAAACATGAATACTCCAAGTTAAAAAGGAGTTTTACCTTATTCAAATATTAGTTGGTCCTTGTGGCCTTTGAAATATTGCAGCCTTCTAATAGTCATGAAAATCTCCATGCATGTGACATGCTATAAACTTTGGAGACATATTTAGTTTCCAGATCCCCAAGTTTCACCACAGAAAGAAAAGGCAAGAGGTCCTAAACCAGATACATAATTTTTTAGCAAGTTTTCCTCTCTCTGTCATTGTCTTGGTTATTTTCTCAAGATGGTATTCCTCCTTTTCTATAAGAAGAAAGTTTAAGAAATGCTTTACTTGTGGAGACCAAAGCCTGAGTTCATCTAACCTAACGATCTGTTCTCCACAGCTCAGACTTTAACCAGATGGTGGCTATTTGGCCATATTGTTCCCTTGACAAATACATAAGTATTGCCTAAGGTGGAAACCTGGCTGTTTTCTTACTGCCAGATCTTAGGAAAAAAAAAAAATGGTGTATAACAAAGTACTCTGCTCTTGCCACTCTCTGTCCAACACCTCTTCTCATCATTATATAAAACTATCTCAACCAGTTCCCATAACAACCACATTACAAACAATAGAGAAAAATGAAATAGTAA
This sequence comes from Pycnonotus jocosus, assembly GCA_013400435.1. Taxonomy (NCBI): domain Eukaryota; kingdom Metazoa; phylum Chordata; class Aves; order Passeriformes; family Pycnonotidae; genus Pycnonotus; species Pycnonotus jocosus. Next base: position 7,268 of record VWYP01025124.1, on the reverse strand, counting down.
ACAAAGAAACAGCAATCAATTCATATTCTTGCCCTTCCCAAACTCTGGCATTACCATGCTGAGACACATATTGCCTAGAGAAACGCAAATATCTCAGCCTTCCCTGAAACTGTATGCTTATAACAATAAACAAAGAAAATGACACCAAAATCTCTGACATCACACTGCTCCCAAGGCTGCACGACAGCTTGGCATAACCTGATAATTCAAAGACTTTTGGTCCTGACACTACTACTTGAATGTTGAGTCTATATGATGTCTTAGAAGACTCTGTAGTACAGTACTTTCCTATAAACCAAAACCAAGTAGTAAATACAATGGACAAAGGAGAGGAGCTGCTCCCATGAAGCAGTTTATTAAATACTTATATAAAATTTTGTAACCTTACCAGTGACCAAGTTTGTTGTCAGAACCAACAGGGTATTTTCAGGCAAATACTCTTTATCATCAGTTTACTATAGAAATAGAAAGGAAACTTTGAGAGCAACACTTTGAAAAATGTAGTAAGAGATCACTCAATATACTGTAAAGGTCTTCCCATTACATCTCTGTGTCATTTTTTTGCAAGGAAAAGACATATGTTGATAACATACCTTGCCTCTCTCAAAAATGATTTATACTAGAATTTCTACTAAAATATGGTGTCTCTTCTGGTGCTTTGGATAACAATACAAGTTATTTCTATTGAAATTTACCTGATGAATGAATCATTCTCTTTCTCTTCCAACGTACTTTTAAATTTTCTCAGTACCTCTGCTCCTGCATTGCTGTATTCCCCCTATACTCTTTTATCTTAAAAATACATATTAATGAAGTACATACACATACAGTGAAATGCATGTAGATATAGAGATCACACCTGTGTATGCAGTGATATTCTCTTTTTCTCTCCTTTCTCCAATTAGCCCCTGATATTGTGAGCAGACTAGAGTGATTACAGGTAATGAACCAATTATTATTTCTACAGTCATGCTGAACTGTTTTTCCTTTGACTTAAGTATATTTAAAAGTAACAAGCTTTCATTATGCTTTTTATTGATGGTCACATTTACACTCCAAGTCAGCTAATCAGCCATGAGCACATAACAATATGATTTGAGTGCTTATTGCTCATATGACTACAATTTTAAACTTAGCAAATCAACATGCAGAAATATGTGTGGTTACAATTTATAAACTGAGTCCAGCTCTGGAAAGACATGAATCCTCACAGTGCACATGGATATGCACTGCTTATGCCCTCTGTATCACTATGTTTCAAAAAAGGCAAAAGAGGCAGTACAAGGAAGAGAGGAATGAGACTGAAACTAAAGAGTCAGGACAAGACTGAGTTTGTTTGGCAGCACTGTTGCTGTGTTTCAAACTCCAGAAACTTACTCCACCTCACAGTGGGGGGTTGGTAGGGATTTTCTACCCTGTGAGCTCTCTTGGAGAGGATCTCAAAACATTTTTTTTTTAAATTATTATTATTATTATTACTATATGTGTATATTTATCTTGCAGCCTGTCCTGGGGTCCTCTTGCTAATTGTCCTGAGCAAATCTAGGGCCAATACAGCATCAACAACACTTGGAGTCACCTGGTCAAGGATGGTCCCCGACAGCTAAAACAGCTCCATGTGGACACATTTGTTTCCAAGGTTTTCAAGAAGCTACACCACTGCACATCTTCAAGCAACAGCAAGTCACTGTTTTGCTTGGAAATCATGGCTCCTGTTCACACTTCTCACTTTGCAAGAACAGCAAAAATCCTCAGGGTCTCTTCTGTTGCTGGATCTGTGGCGTGAAAGCAGAACAGTCCAGAGAACATTTTGGACCCTACTCTTAATTAAATGCAACAAATAGGCTTTGGGTAAAGGATAAGAATTCAGGCCTAAAGTAAATTAGGTAATTTAGATAGTCAGCTATAGCTTTTGTAACTAAGAAATTTCACTCTCCTAGCACAGAGAGACAAGTTCATATCAAACCACAGAACTCCCAGTTCTCTTTGTCAAATATGCTTATAGGCCAGGTCCTGCCCACTTTCTATGGAAGCCTGAGTAGCTAAGCTACTTCTCAGAGTATTAAAACATGTTTCTTTCTTACCTTCCAAGGGTCTGGCCTGACTTCCCACAAGAAGTATGATTTCACAGATGGAGAGAAAAGCTTAGGCTCCTAGCAAACATGCAGAAAGCTCATGATGCATCAGTACACCATCCTGATTTTCAGCCCTTCTTTCAAAGACAGTTTCTAATGGGTTTGTTTGGATTTTCTGGGTTGGGTTTTTTCCCCCACTGACTGGTCCTTTTAAAGAGGAAAGAGTAACACTCAATTATTTCAAAGAAATTGAGCTACCTTTAGGAAACATTTAAAAACTCAATTAAGGTACTTCCCTTCCCCAGAAGAAGGCCTTGTAGGAGGTTTTGAAACTTTACTATAGATTACTCTTACACCTTGTTGGCTGTTTCAGATCCTTTTATAAGATGCCTAAATTTTCCCTTAAGCACAGACCCTTGCTTGGTAGCTTCAGATTTTGGACTCCGTTTGATAAGCCAGATGCCTCAGAGTTAGGTACTGAAGCACTTTACTTTTAGGCACTTATGTTCTTAATTAGATACTGCCTTTTAAGCTATGAACATTGCAGAAAAGACTCTCTGCATTAAGAAGAATTTATATTAAGCCATAGAAAAATGTTAAATTTTAATGCAGTAGAGCACTCAAACTTGGTTCTTACTAGTGAGAATCTCATTTACAAAATGGCTGCTAATGAAATCTCAGAGAAAATATGTTGGCTTCAAAGCAAAATTAAAATAAAGACAAATGACTGAGGAATTATTGTTTTCAATAAGTTCTTTTTTCATGTGCTAATTACAGAGTAAGAAAGTGATTCGAGTATCTTATTATCTATCTATCCTTTTTCTGCCAGGAGTTTATAAAGGGTATGAAAATGGAGGGGTATAGTAATAATTTCATTTATGTTTTAAAGAAAATAATCAGGTTTGCCAGCATTTAATATCAAGAGCTTGAGGATTCCATTTGCATGATTTTGAAGGACAAATACAATACTATCAGTTCTGTCAGTGAAAGGAAAGATGGGGTCTTGAGCAGATGTATTTATTTATATATAGATAAAATCCATCTCATCTGAGAATCAGTTGACACAGGAGAGAAACCCATCAGGATACAGTCAGAGACAGTAATTTTTTTATGATTGGTGAAGTTATTCAGATTTGACAAAAAAGTTTTACTGCCATGAGTTTTAACTTTTTTTTTACATAAGATCTTGGGGGAGGGGGAACCCCACAAAAACCAGATCAACAGTGTCTAAAAATATTTCAGTACCCTAGGAAAAATCTCCTGAAATAATATAATTATTACCATGGTTGAAATGTTTGCAAGGTGCAAATTTCCAGCATACTTTAAGAGAACATAAACTCTTCTTCTGTGCTCAGGGATTAAAATGAGAGAGAACAGACACACACATTGTAGAATGCCACTAAAAAGAATTAAGTGTTCAGTACATTATAAAGCAGGAGATCAATTCCTCTTGTTTTAAATGTCAGCGGACACTGAAACCTGGTACCATATGATGTTTCTGCATTCAGCTAAAGCCCACACACCCACAGGAGTGCAGTTTTGCTGAGACCCCTCTGGAGTGGTTCTTTGATTCCATTATTCTTTGACAGCCTCTGGAAACCTCAGCTCCTCCCAGAAGGTACAGTATCCTGAGTATCAGTACTGAGTTTTCTCAGCATGTCATTCTTGCACTTTGGGTTCTTCTGTGGATTCACATTAAATCCTAGCATTACCTGCAAAACTGAATTGCTGACATTCAAAGCGATGCACCAACCTTTGTCCTCAGAGGTGTCCTATATAAGTATTTGCTCAGTCATTCCATGAGGCCCTGCCCTGCTGGTCTCCTGTCAAATCCTTTGGCTCTTGCCCTTTCAGCTCCTCTTCTCCTCTGACATGGAAGCTATGGTTGGTGAAGGTCCACGGATCAGAGGGGTTTTTCCTGCCTATTTTACAAACACCTATTAACTCTTCAGTTCTCTTCAGTTTCTGCCCAGCATTCTTTAACAAAAATGCTCCAGGCTGTCAGCCCATACTTTGAACAAGGTTAATTAGGATTTATTCTTGAATATAAACAGCCAGAAGGAGTCTGGAGGTGCTAAGCAGTCAGAGTCTGATGACTAATGTGTGTCTCTCCCAGCTAAACCCAAAAGCTAAACCCAGAAGCATCCACTGCTTGTCACACAGGAAAGGGGCAGTCAGCAAGCACATGCCAAGGCTCCCTGAGAGCCAGCAGCGTGCCCAGTCTCCCAGACAGCTGTCCCATGCCAGCCAGCAGCCTCTGCCACCTCTCATCAGACCCCTGGGTGATGGGATGGCCTGAGCCCTCACTGGGTGTTAGGCAGGATTCTGGCAGGGGTTCTGCCATGGGTCTCCCCTCCAAGACAAAATTAGGCCATTTGGAGAACCTCGTTATCAGGAAGGCATGTGATGTACAGGACAAAACGGAGACCAAAACTGTTGCTTTGAAAAAAACAGGTGGAACCTGTATCCAAAGGAGTTTAAGCAGTCTCATTTTCTTTTGCACCAAACCAAATATCAGCCTGCTGAGCAACAAACAGAAAAAAAACCCCAACACATCTGCGAGGTAGTAATTTCTTAATCTCTTATGGCCATTTCAAAAGCAGATGCCCCAGGTCTGTAATTCCTAGAGACCAGCTTTTCCTCAAGTGACAGACCAGCTTTTAAGTAGTAGAGAAGTTCCCTTGAAGCTGCTTCCCTCACTAAGTCCTCCCTCACCACGCATAGGAGTACTTTGCATCTCTTCCAAGAGTCCTCTGTATTCCCAGCATTTCCCACCAGACCTTGAGTGAAAGGAATGACTTCAAAGAACTCACACATTGCTCCTGAATAGGGGAAGTGGATTTATCTGAGATCCCTGTCTGCACCTCCTGCCTGTGGGCAAGCTGCAGCTCAGATTTAAGGTTTTGAGTGCAGAAAGGCAGCACACAGGTAAAAAGTGGCACGTGGTGTTTGTGGCCATAGAAATAATGCCAAGGCCTGCCACATTCTTCATGACTGCCCCCACTGGAGCCCAGTCACTCATCGAAAATGCAGGCAAAGGTAATGGGAGAATGCCAGGACATATATCTTCATGCCCTCTAAGAAATTTAGCACAAAGTGATTTCTGCATTAAAATTACGATGCTGACCACACAAGGACTTTAGGCATCATTTGTCCTAGAAGTTAAAAGGAGAGGGACAGAACTCATTCTTCACATGCATCGACTTGAGCTGTAATTCAGCACTGTAAGGGACTTGGCCTCAGTGTAGGTATCCAGCCTGTTCTTACACTCTTGTATTTATCATGTACACCAGCCTTGACTGTGCCAACCTACAGATATTCGGGTGTATTCTGAACTCTTTTTTGGTTGGTTTTGACTTTTTGATTTTTATTTTATCTGTCTCTGGGCTTATTATTTAACGAGGAGCCACAAACTTCTGTGTCAGCAGAAAGGAGAGATGTCATATGGCACAGCAGCGCTTGGAAAAGGCCAGGCTGAGGCAGAAAAGACAGAGGCTAATTAAGTCACCTTTGCTAGGAAAAACCTCATGTTCTGGAGCCCCAGGGTTCAGACTAAATCTCCTGGACTGGAAATCACAGTCTGGAGGCTCGTTTGGGACCTATCCAACAGGTGATCCATCCCAAAACCCGTAAAAGTTTGTTACAGCAAAGAAAATATCAGANACTGGAAATCACAGTCTGGAGGCTGGTTTGGGATCCCAAAACCCCTAAAAGTTTGTTGCAGCAAAGAAAAGATCAGGTGTTTCTTCCTCCTATGACTTTCAAGTCTCTCTTTCCACAGACTTTCAAACATAAGAGGAGTTGTCCAGCCTTTTAATTTAACAAAATTGCATTCCAAGTTGGTGTCTTCATTTTTTTAAGAAGCCTTCTACATTTTTGCGTACTATACATATTGCATATTTTAACACCTCTACAATAATAAAATATGAGCTAATAATTTGCAGTGAATAACTTGAAGAATTTCATCTCTTCTCTTATTCACAATGTAGCCAGCAGCAGCTAACAATGTTCTTGAATCTGTTGATCTTTCAGAGTCATACAATTGGTTATTTTAGAGATATAATTTCAAGTCTACTGATAGTTTATTAACCTTTTATGGAAAGTATAGGAAAAATGTTAATTTTGAGTTGCCATAGATATTTCAGATTGAATGCAGTGATCACATTATCTACATAAATATTTAATATTGAAAGGCATTAATTTCTGTCAATATAGAAAGATAATGCAATATGACATTTTATTTGGCTTTGTCTGCCTCCAGTTCAGACTCAAAAAGAGCAAATAAAACACAAAAAAGTTTAAAAGAGCTCCACCATAACATCTGCACAGTGATGAACAAACCAGTATATTTTCTTGCTTTTGAATCAAATTAAGATTAACAGAATATACATACTGCAACTTTCCAATACTGAAGAGGCTATAGCAACAGCCTAAATACTGGTGTTTCCTTTTTTATCCCAAAACGAATACCAGATCCTGCAGAATCCCTGAATTGTCATGTCCATTGGATTAGGATCCACCTTTAAACATACCTTATGATATTCTGCCATGCTGACATTACCTGACAAGAGCAGCAGAAACTGTGGCTAGAGCAGAAATTCTGTTCAGAACATTCACATACATTAGATTTCCACTAACATTTCATGTTAGTATCTCATTAATAAATAAATATTTATGAATAAACAAATGCTAAAGTAGATGGATATTATTTACTATGTTTGTGATTGAAGATGAAAAATATTCTTGATTTATGTTGATATATAGTGGGAAGGGTTTTAGAAAACCCATCTCTTTATGTGGAGATCAAATATAGACACTGGGAAAACCCTTTTTGTATATACAAGGCTGGGTTGCATGATTAACATCTGGAATGTATTCATTTCTTCTATAAACTACATATGACTCCCTTTCTACTGCATTCCTCAAGCAGCAAGCAACATGGATGTATTAATATTAACATGCCTTTGATTCGCTTCTCCCCATTTTACAGTCTACTGCCATATGCCAACAGCATGTCATTGGGCATGATGTAACCAAGTCTGCCCCAGGAAATGCAGAGAGACGATTTTACTAGAAACTGGGCCTAAAAAGACCACAATTTAATTTTATACCATTAGTTAAGCTGAAAAATATGAGAAGGACTTTGGCTCTGCACTACCTTTCTACTTCTGCAGTGATAGAAAAGGCAAAAAA
>VWYP01025121.1:73524-94291 GCA_013400435.1 Pycnonotus jocosus | reverse complement strand
AATTCACTATGAGGAACAAAACAACACTCAGCTAAAAACTAGCAACTTTCATAGTTGATATACTTAAGAAGAAACAACAGATTTTTAAAAATATTGCTACTGTTACATTTATCTAGCATGGATAAATTCTAGCAGGGTATTAGAAACCTGCGGTTTTGTTCTGGTCCTGTTAGAACAATGGCAGCTTGGGATCTCAGTTCTCAGATGGTGAGTAACAATTCTTGAGCATGTTTTGCTTTTCATCACTCTTATTGTGTGACACAACTTGACTATCTGCAGTCGCTTGAAACAAAAGTAAGGAATATTATGTGCAAAGAGTAGATCTAAAAATATTACATAAACAACTGCAGGGCAGTCTGAAATGACATTTTAAATTTACATCTGAAATTTTTGCTTTTGCAGTGATTAGATGACCTCAAATTCTTTCAAATATATGCAGCTTAACTGTCTTCATACCATATTTAAAAACCTTAACAGATAAACTTGGGATAATTCTAAATAAGTAACAAAAAAAAATTAAAATTGTATAGTTCTGCAACACACAGCTGTAAAAATTGCAACATACAGAATGAGCTATAAAGAATTCTAAAAAACAAAAGGAATCATAAATCCTTGTGAAAAAGCTGTGTGCAAAATATTACTAAAAGTGTAGGAAATGTTTCTGATGCAGTGCTTTACATATCAAGCATCTCACTTTAGACTTTGTATTTATTTATTTATTTATACTACAACTAGTGAGTGTTCACTAAAACCCCCAGAATTTAATATTAGCGAGTTTTTCCTCTATTTTTTTTTTCTGTTAGAGTTGCTAGAGATCACTCAGTCCTTTATTTATAGCAGTCTCAATGAAACAGCTAAGAAGTCATATCCAGCTTCATCGGTGAATAGTAATTACTTTGTAAATGAACAAACAATAGCTTACTGCAAACATGAACAACCATCATTAAGAGATGTGGAGAACCATCTCAGCTACCTCTTGTGCATCTCTTGAGTACCCTGAGTTAAGAGCAATTTCACCATTGCCATGGCAATAAAAATTTGAGCAGAGGTCTTCATGACTGGAATTCATAAACACAGGTAATGGCCTAATATCCTTAATGACTAAATAGAGAGAACCAGGAGTCATGATGTAGGATTTAAAAGATTCAGCATGAAGAATGGAAAGGAACACATCATAGCTTGCTTTTGGGAAATACCTTAAAAGGATGCCTCCAAATTCCCACCTCAGTTTTGTCTCTGCAGCCTAAAATGTCCTTTCTCCAGCCTCCTCATTTCACATGGGAGGTGGGAATCGCAGATTCTGATCAAACGAGGGATTGTTAATTTTGATGGAAATGGTCACAGAAAAAGATTAGTTGCATGAGGATCTGAATCCTGTACCCAGAGTTTCCTTTTCTGAGCTCTCTCCTCATTGGATTTTTAGTTTTTCCTAACTTTGACAGCAACAGAGAGCACCTACACCTCAGTCCTTCTAACCTGCTGGTCACCATTTAGGTATGTCCTGCATGTTAGGCATGTGAAAGACATCTTTGTTTTTAGAACCCCTCTGACTGACATTACTTTGCCCTCTAGTTTACAAATGTTTGAGGTTGAAGAAGGATTTAACTTACATCTTCCATCTGGTTAACAGCTGCATCTAAATTTTAGATAGCTTCAGTTTCTGAAATGAAACCCACTTGTAAAGATGATGATGTTGGTAGAGTTTCATGAAATGCTATGTTAGTCAAATAATCCCATTCATAATGGGATTTAGGTGATTAAGTCCATTTGTGAACCAAAGCCCACTGGACTGCAACCACTTAGATGGACCTAGTGTGGGATTACACTTAGGATACTCTTAGACATTAATTGTAATGATACTAACTAAGAAATAAAAGAAAACAAAACAAGAGAGCAACTTCATTTACGTTCAGGTTTGGGGATTGTTATCCCTCAAAAATGGTCTGATTAATTATTTGGGAATCAAACCCCCTTTGTCATCAATTAACAAGACATCGCATCTACACTAAATAGACAATTGTGCTTTTTCCTGAACATACTGCAAAATCTCACCAAGTCTCCCAATAGTAACAGTTGTCCATAAACAGCAAAATCACCTCTGTAATAAAGACATCTTACAAATATTCAATAATAGATAACATGTTGTGAACAGGAGAGAAAAAATCTAAATTATCACTCTAGAGAAAAACTGCTGTCACTGAAGTTGAAACTAAAATGTCTGCCAAAAGCCAGCTAAACATGGAACTAAATATGATGTGGTAACTACCTGGGACTCCTAACCCAAGTATTTTACCTGTATATCCTAACTTTTTCATAATTTAGTACTCCCACTAAAGGAGAAAGGGGAACATCCCTTGTGCCTGCTAGTTTTTAAAGTCAGTGGAAAGATCATCTCCTCGCTGGAGACAGAGCATGAGCCAACTGTGGTGACCAGGGAGATCCCTGCGAGTTTGAACTCTGATGGACTGTAAAGTAAAAGGCATCTTAGTCCATGCCCTTGTCTAGATTACAGAGAGAATGCTTGGGCATACATTTGGATCCTTTTTCTTTCATAGGAAATAAAACTTCTTCTTAAATATAACCTTTATTTTTTTTCTTTGAACAGGAGAGTAGGAAATATTTAGATTTCATTAGGGCAGTGCATACTCTCCTTATGAAAACAAATTAAATTAAATAGACCCACATTTTTTTAAAATCATGGAGCAAGATTAACTAGCTAGCAAGAATGTAACACCAGATAAGGTAAATAATTATTAGAAGTAAACTAAAAGCTACCCTAAAAGAAAGGAAAATACCTTGGAGAAATTGAAGAAACAAGACAGGGTGGAAGACAAAAAAAGTTTAGTCACGACTACTCACAAAATTTTGAACACTTGCTATCTCATTCAATTGAGTTGCAAGAACAATTCACCACCTTGATCGCTGCCTGTTCTTGAATGAATAACTGATGTAAAAGTACCAAAGGGAAGCAGAAAGGGAAAATCACAGTTGGTGTCTGATTGGAGAAAACTAAAAATATCAACAATAAGAACACTAAATTTTTCCCACTCCTAGCTTTACTACAAACTTGCAAAACAGTGCACTTGGTAAATTCATGAACTTTTTATTTAACTTTATTATATTCCTAATAGAGTTTGTAATTGCAAACAGTAGGCATGATGGCTCTGCAAAATTTTGAAAACCTGAATAATGCAGTAAGTAACTCTGACAACTTGAACAGATTTTTTATTTGGCTCTTAATATTGCTGCCTGCACATGAAAATAATTTCTTTCTACATTTCCTTTAGAAAAGTATAAGACAAAATAACCTCTGTATTTCTCCTTGATTGCTCTGTAGCAATGACTCACTGCTGTAATTATTGTCTGACATCACTGCAGCTCCTTGCCCATTCTCCTGTTGAGACAAGTGAAATGTGCCAGCTAACAAAATATTAATTCAATATATCCAGAGTAGGAACATGTATCTGCCAATTCTAAAGATAAAATGTTAATATAAAATATAGCTACAAATGAATATGATCAGTTTTCCTTTGGAATTATTTCTGTACAACCTGTCTAAGGGACAACAAATGCTTTAGAGGGATCCTTCCCTGGAATTGCACACTGTTAACAGAAAAACTTGTTTTCTCTCTAAGAGCCCATGGCAATTTTAGCTTGTGTTTGAACTTCAGACCTGACAGGTCAAAGGAGAAAAATATGTTTATTCTGGACTGTGAACAAGCAAACAATCCAGCCGTGAATAAAAAAGACATCTACACATTACAGCAAAATATAAAATAGTCTAGTAAGCCTGGATGTTGTACTGAGTGTGAGTTTTTACATATAATGCAACAAACTTGCTTTTTCTATATCAAATTTGATTAATAATTGAGTAAAGCACTATACTTATTGAGTAAAAGTACACTGGGTAGGCATAATTAAAACATATCAGGATCTACCACCAGAGAAATTTTTCCTAACGTACAGCACATGGCCTGTCACACTGCTGTGTGCAGACAAATGGTGCTTTGTCACGGTTTACAGCAAGTGTTTAAAAATATGTTTCTTCTGGACAGTGAGAAGGCAAACATATGCTTTTATTACTTGAAATACAGGCTACAGAAGCCACAGAAAGGCACTGTGGCAGTGTGAGCTGCTAGGTTTGCAGCTGATGTCAGTAGCATAGTGGTGATGGAGAGGAAACATACAGTAACACTGGGGTTTACTGCTAACAGAGACAGAAACACATTTAAGGCTACTCTCACAACAATGTGTTGAACAGAAATAATTCCCTCTACTCTAATCTCTCACCAAACACAGCACAGAAGAGATACATTAATCTGCTACTACCATTTTCTGTTAAAACCATTTTTCAACACAATACTTATTAAAACAAAATCACCCACCAATGTTTTTTCTCATGGAAATCTGAAATGAAACTTTTCAGCTCTTAGATTTATTACATTTTCACTAAATGAAAGTCAAATTCTTGCTACGGAAAAAAATGTCACTGTCTCATCAGCTATGTAAATGCTAAGATCTCCTGTTACTGCTGAAACTATCACTTTTTTTCCCTTATTCATGGCTCTATAAAACATAACATTAATATATAAAATGTAGGGGCTGAATTAATTTCAAGCTTGAAATAACCAGAGATGATCGATGTTGTAAATGGACATATAAACACTGAATTAAGCTAAATGATATTGCAAATTATTTTATATCATCAAAGATTGATGAACTTCTTGAAAAATAAAATGCAAAATTAGAAGTTATCTGAACTTTTTCCCAGCACATGACAAAGCCAAGATTAGAGAAATTTTCCTAACTCAAAATGTAACCTAAAATTAAAAAGTATTTTTCTCCCTACTCAAACATACTTCTGGGGTTTGGCTGAAGCCAAGAGCAGAAGTGCCAAAACTGATTCTGAAGGGATTTTTTCAGCACAGAAACACAGGGATTCCATAGAGAAAGTATTTTAAAAGTTTTTAAGGTTTATATAAGTAATCAAGCCTTCTGATACTTATCTTTACTGAATTGCTGAAGCTTGTGGTGTTTGTATATCTTTATTTAAGGATCTGTTTTACAGACATTGAAGTTAGTGGAAAAGTTCAGTGAACATTTGTTGGAAATTTGATTTATCTTTAAATTGATTAATCATGTTTGAAAATCCAGTAAAGGAGACCCACACAACTACAGTAAAATTTAAACTTAATCCTTCTTCCAAAATACGCTTGGAAGTTCCAAAAGTCTCATAAATATAGTTTGTTGAAATCCATGCAGATATATTGTAATAGTGGATTTCATAAATCTATGCTTTAGTTCTACCAAGGGTGACATTAATTATAGGCTGTCATCCACATAGGTTATACATTATCCTAATTAACTGTTTTAGATAAAATGGAAATAGAAAACTTCATGTATCAGCATGCTGTTCATGCTTACTTTTACCCTGATGGCTACTGTAGAGATACTGGGTTCTTCTTACCACGCAGTGTCATTGAGAAATATCATTTAAAGGCCACAGTAAAATATTTATCACAGAGTTCACTTAATTGAAAGTCATTAATCATAAGTAACTACAAAAGTTACTAATATCATAGATAGACATGTTAAAAAATTATATTAATCTTTCTGAGATAAGTTGGTGTTTAGAAATTAATGTGTCTAAAAAGTACATATTCAATGTAAGTAGGGGGAAATATGCTAGGGTTTTGATTTGGGTTTCTTGTGGGGTTTTTTGGTTCCTTTTTTTCTTTGTAAAGAGCATGCTGGAATTATGCCTGAAATTATCTACAGTTGTGGTTTAAGAATGTTAAGTACCCTAAGTCCATCTTTACTGACCAGTTATTTCAACTTTGCTTTTTTTTTTTTTTTTTTTGCAATTAGGAAAAGAAATTTATGAAGATGACATTTAAATGTGTAATTTCTATTTACAGAAATACAAAAGAATATGTACATATGTACATGCCTAGTTCTTGAAGTTCCATAGGTTTTACATTTCTTTTACTTTATTTTTTAAAAAAACAAAAGAATATTAGTAACTTTCTGGATGGACATGTTTTTTTATTTTACCTCAATACTGGATCCTCACTCTTTTCTTAATTGTGGAGGTTCAATTAAATGTTTATACAGCTCAGCAGAGAACTGCAGTCTACCTGCAACAAGCCACTATCCCAAGGATTCAGAGTACATTTCAGGGAAGAAATTGAAGTGGTAGTTTAATTGATATTGGCCCCTCCTGGACTATTTCCCTGAAGTTCCATGGTTATGATAACATCTCAGGTCACAAACTAGGCAATGAGAAAATTGAGCCTTAAGCACCCCTGTCCTGCAGGAGAAACAGATCAAGACCTGCATCTAGTGCCACAAAATACTGAGTTTTCTATCAGATCAAGTGGTAAGAATCGGGCAAGTGAGAAGCAGAAAAATAAGAGGACACCTAAGGACTGGCACTTAGATGATGCCTTTAGATTCCAAATATTTTGCATAAATCAAAATGAAGCAGTGTCCTTGAAAAAAACTGTTCTAAAAATGTTAGAGGTTGAAGTATCTCCTGTAATGAGTCAGCTGTTGGGATTCACTTTAGGGAAATATTTACCCTTCTATGCAGTGAAAGTAGGATGCTGTCATTCTGTTTAAGAATCATGCCCCTTTCACACAGGTTTATTTTGCTTGAAGTTGTGTGTAGAATCCAAGCTGTTGGCTAAAACAGCAATGAGAGGCACACAGCTAACAGAATTCTGGACTGAAATATGACTACTGAACTTAGGATTTTTAAAATCAAATTGGATCTTCAATAAGGTGCAATATGTAGTCACCATTAAGAAATTATTTAAGTACTGAATTTGACAAAATATCTAGGTTGAATAACATTTTTCCTCATGTTTCTACTGGCACAACAGTTAATTGAAACTGTGAAAGATGTCTTTCAAATATCATAGGATGATAGAAAAATTTACAGTGGAAACTAACTTTAGGATCATCGAGTTCAATAACTAATCCAGCATTACCAAGCCCACATTAAACCATGTTGTTAAGCTCCACATCTCCACAGGTTGTGATATCTCCAAGGATGCTGACTCAATCACCTCCCTAGGCAGCTTGTTCTAATGCTTAATAACGCTTTCTGAGAAAAAAAAAAAAATCCTAATATCCAATCTTAAAGTCCCCTCCTGCAGCTTGAGGCTGTTTCCTCTTGTCACCTGTTACCTCAGAGAAGAGGCTGACCCCCACCTGGCCACAGCCTGTTCTCAGGGAGTTGCAGAGAGTGGTGAGGTCCCCCCTGAGCCTCCTTTTCTGCAGACTAAGCAGCCCCAGCTCCCTCAGCTACTCCCCATGAGATTTGTGCTCCAGGCACTTCCCCAGCTCTGTTGCCTTTGTCAGGACATGCTTTAGCAATCGCTAGGGGAGAGGAGTTGTTTTTAGTTTCCCCCTTGTGAAGAGCTTGGATACGGGAATTAATCATTATTGATAAAGGTGGAAATAGTCTGCAATTAATTTTTCATCAATTTGATTTGATTATTTATTCTTTGTTCTGTGCTAACAATCTTCTTTTACAATTGTGCCTCTTTGGGCATTTGAAGATTCTGTTTTAGAATTTTTTCCAGTTGTTAATGACCTAATAACCCTATCAAATCTTACTACAGCATTGTTTTAATTTGGATGGAACGGAATGAGTTCGTAGCTGCCAATAGACTATGGTGTAAAGAAACAACTTAATGAATAACACATTAAAATAAATATTTTGGGTTTTGCATGAGGTTTTCAAGATTTATGCTGTGATTCATGTCAAAAAATGTGTGCTTCCCACTGCATGAATCCCAGAGCAAAATGTAAGGATGTTTTGGGGAATATTATTTTCAATGCAAGATGTTAATCAGAATTTTCTTTCTCTTACCTGTGTTTGAACTTGTTCAGTCCTGATGGATAAGCCAGTTCATAGTTTATGAATTTCCTCTAATCAAATTAAAGAGCTTTATCTGGTGGCTATGTACTCAGACTCATGACATCAGTAAACAGCAAGAGATATTGAATAATCACTTCGTGGAGATGACAGGAAGAGCAATAGTTTCCAAATATGGAAACAATATAAAGTAGTATTAATGACAACATAATTGTCATGATCTCTTTCTGACCCTTATATATTAAATTTTTTTGAGTTTTATGTCACCTTAAAGAGTGTGCAATCATAATGAAACAAGAGTGAGTTGACCTTCAGTGAAAGCTCTGGTGGTCCCGCCTTAACAAAGTACTTACTATATGCTTCAAAGAAAAAATTACTTGGGTACATTGCAGAATGAGGGCCTAAGTCTGTGTAAAAAAAAAAAAAAAATAAAATGGAGGAAGGGAAGGAGAAGAAGAAAAAAAAGGGGGAAGAGAAAGCCAAGTCTTGTCTTATTCACATAGTATCATCATCTATGTGATCTGTCTATCAATCATTTACACATTATTCATTTTTTGATTAAAGATTTATTAATTTGGAATCAAGATGTAAAATAAAAGTACTTAAATACATAAGAATGTCCCACCTTCAGTCTAAATAGTGTGCAATTGGTCTGGCTTGATCCCTTCACTCATTAGTATCTGTATTGTACAACATGCTACACTTATCCTCTGTCTTTTATCTCCATTATCACATTAAGGTTAGGCTTTCATTTTAAGGGCAAGTATCTAGGAAAAGGTAACAGATTTTATAAGTGACTGATGTATAGAGAGTTTCTGTGAAATGTTTATAGCTATTTGAAAAATAAATATTGGCTTCACTGTTTCCTTGGTTTTCTTAATGCAAAATTTAGTTTAAAAAATGCCAAAATGACTTATGTGGCACTAAGACCTTGGTAGAAAAATATAAACAGACTATTAAAACATATTTCAACTCCCTGGGCGTCATTTGTGGCCAACAAACAGTCATCTACGAGTGAAAGGTTAACTGACTGTCACCCATTTATGATCCAAGTCCTTTCCTGGTGCCACACTGACCAGGCTAACAGAGATCAGCATGTTTTACATGCCTTTTTCCCCCTAAAAACCCAGGTCACGACCTAATAAGAGCTGTGATTCACAAGAATGACTCTTTTGGTTCAAATGGCATTGAGGTAGGTGCAAAGAGGTTTTACTTCAGTGCAACTGAATTATAATTCTAAATAAAAGAAAACAAAACATGAACAGCACGCATACACTTGGGTCGATGTGTTGAGCTGTTCCAGCACTGATTTAAAACTGAAAACACTTCAGCCTCTAGGCTCTGATAAAATAGAAGACTGGAGAACAGACTCTCTATGGTACCAGGCACTTTTCTTTCTTTTTCTAATCAGGCTTTCATTGTTACTGAGTGCTTCCTTCTTGCAGATCTTTGCAGACCAATCTAACAATTAAAACTTCAATGTATTGGATATCACAATAAGTCTGTGCTCCAACATTCAGAGTTGTTGTCTGTTTGAAGTTTATGTAAATTAGCAGCTCTTTAGACATGATGTATACCTCTGCTTTGTGGTCTAACTCATCCACTGCATTGCTGCTGTGAACCAAATAATTAATAATACCACTTTTTATTACCATTACCTTAGAGACAGAGACAGCTAAATCAAGCACCCATTTGATAGGAAAAAAATCCCAAAACTCAAATCCAGAAGAACAAGAAACTCTTAAAGATTGGTGCAATAAATGACTACTGAAAAACCTGGGATGATCCCTTGGCTAGATTCTCTTCAGGCCCCACAAGTAAACTTTACTTTTTGACTCATGAAATAAGGAAACTCACAAAAAAATGCCACACCATTTTGCTGGTATTTGGTGAAAATACAGTGAATCAGTGCAGAAAGTGTTCTCAGGATCAGGCTCTAGAAATCTCACCAGTAGAGCTGTTAATGGTGAAAGGACAGGGGAAAACCACTGGCATTGGTTGGCTGGGAAGCTGGTAACAGATTTCAGAGACTTTAACCATGTACATTCTAGATTAAATAGGGGTCACTCTAAGAATTTCTGCTTGTGTTTTTCAAGCAGATGAAAGCTTGCTCTGTCAGTTCCCTGAGCAGACATGAGCTCATTCTGCCCACACTCTATCCTGGCTGGAAGCTGAACTGTCACAATAAGGGTGACACTGAACCCACTCACAGGCAGGATATTTAAGCTTGGGCTCAATGCCACACTGGCAGGGCTACCAGGCTTCTGCTGAGCTTAGAGAGTGGGCAGGGAGTCAGCAGCTATGGGGGCACACACAGCCCACACTCTCTAAGGGAGCCTCCAGGTCCCATTCTTTGCTCCTGCATTATGGAGATCCAAGTTTAAATGTTTGGCTCATGGTGAAAATTGTGGACGTTTCAGAAAACTTCACAAGCAGCATTTTTTTAAAAAATCTGGAGATATTGTTGCTAATACTAAATAAATTCATCATAATCTTGAAAGGACTTAGTGGTCGGCTTCACTTTGATGGAGACCTTGGTCATCCACAGGAAGAATATAATTTTTCTCATGGAAATCAGAGACACATCCCATTTTTTGTACTCAGATTTTCTACCTTTCAAGATGTTTGGAAGTGCCATTTTTTTTTCAGTTTTGATTGAAGTTATGGGAAGAATAATGTCCAAGCCGAATATTTTGAGCTGGTCCTGAATTTGATCCTGAAAATGTACTGCACTTTACACTTCCACAGATAATAGTAAAGAGAATGATTCAACCAGGGAATTTTCATTAAATAATTTTTTTCCAATACAGAAATTTTCTAATTGTGGATTTTAAAGTGAGATTTTTTACTTTTGCATTAGTTTTTCTGCTTGCACATTAAGATAGATGCATTATGCTCCAATACTAAATTTTCTGCATATGAGTGATTAGCAAATGTTAATGAAACTCTAAATTTTTACAGTGACACAGTGATTCTGTATCTATTTGTAACATTTGACATGTCCTTACATATATCCATTGCACTTTTTACACAAGTTTTCACTACGCTAATCTACATTTTGAAAATTATTATAAGTTTATAATAAGTATTATAAGAGGTTTTAGCTCATGTTATACAAGAGTTAAGTGAATTCAAACAGTGAAAAATTTTCAAGAGCACACAACTCCCAATTAAGAAAATTATTTTAACACTAAATATTAATTATTATATTATTCATTTTACTATAGAAATTGAGGTGAATATCACATCACTTATATCCTTGTGATGGATAGTCTGAATTTAAAAACCACATGACCTTGGAGATGTCTGACTATTCTACAAAGAGCAGTTTTGACATCAAAAAAATTCCTTATGGGTGGCAAATATCCAGAAGTGTCTCAGCTACACAAGATCCTTTTATTCAGGAGCTGTTTCATGTCAAAGCCCAGTGGAGATGAAGAAACAATGTTACTGACTTCTATATTAAAGTCTACACTAATAAAACCAGTACTTTTTAGCTCTTTATAGAGGCTTTGATGGAAGTAGTTTAAAGAAATGTAGCTCTTTTTGGTGTTATTACTGCTAGAAGTGGGAGCTCTTACATTCGGGACAGTGAAGTTCATTCAGCATAGGATTTGATAAATTTTGTTAAGATACTTTGAAATTCTTTCATAATGTAAATGTAGAAGTGGCATAAAGCAATAAACGCTTAAAAGAGAGTAACACTGTGCAAGAAGACTGACAATATAGATAATGAAGATAATAAAAACAAAAGGAGCCATTTTAAAGTGGAGTAGCAAAAAAAAAATGGTCAATATTATATAAAAGTCCATACAACTTTTTTTTAGGTGCCACAACATGCTCTGTCTACCACTGTTAGCTGGGACAGACCTCGTGAAATCTCCACTGAACTACAATATGTAAAAAGGAGATCACTACTGAGTTGCCATTGATAATTTTTCTGCCAATACTTACATTCATTAAAGAGTTCTCTCAGACCTCAGACTCATGTACCTGTGCAGTAGCCCTCAGAAAGGATTTCATAACACTGTTCTGTCTAGAATTACATTGTTCTCACATAAATCTACTTTTTCCTCATTAGGTAGTAAGTAGTTGAGCTACTAGTTGTTGTTGCTCTCAACTTTTAATGTAAAAATTTACTGACCTAAGTGACTACTACCCACTATGTACGAGTTTGGTTTTAATGGACTCAGCAAGAGAAAGGTTTAAAACCACAAAACTTCCCTCAGCATTCCATAACCAGCAACATGTGTCCTGCTGCACATAAATTACTCAAGATTCACTGAGCATCAAAGGGAGTACAAATGTAAGTGTGTAGTAGAACATTACCCATTGCTTCAAAACATAACTACATAATTTATTAAAAACCTATTTAATTCAAAATAAGACATGGAGAAGGGAGCATAATCTTAGAAATCCCTTTCCCACTTCATTGACAAGGGACCTGGTACCTATTCACTCACTGAGCAGTGAATTCATCTCTGCACAGTGTCAGAGATTCATCGAGGAGCTCATTCCCTGGCAGCATGGATTGCTGCTTTCTCTTGGGAAGCAATAACTCTGGTCTGGATACCCTCTGGCAAATGAATGCATTAACCCAAGGCCTTTCATTGCTTTTGTGAGTAAGACAAGACATTGTCTCCTACCTTCAGGCTGTGGG
This sequence comes from Pycnonotus jocosus, assembly GCA_013400435.1. Taxonomy (NCBI): domain Eukaryota; kingdom Metazoa; phylum Chordata; class Aves; order Passeriformes; family Pycnonotidae; genus Pycnonotus; species Pycnonotus jocosus. Next base: position 81,746 of record VWYP01025121.1, on the reverse strand, counting down.
CTGTGAACTGTCAAGGGATATAAATGGATGCCTTGCTATTTTCAGGATTTCCTAATGGTTAACTCTAGGCAGCTCTGTGCTCTGCATGTTGCCTGATTTGGCTTCTGTTTAAGGAGTTTATCTCTCCCCAGGCATGCACAGAGAATTGAGTGTCTCAGATAGGGTCCTGCAGTCTGTTCCTAGGGCTCAACAGCTTTAATGTTAGCACTGAAAAATCTTTATCTCACCTACCTGTAGGAAAACATATGAATAATCACGTAAATTCATTAAATCTAGGATGATGTCTAAGACTAAAAAATTGTTACAATATATTCTTTTTTTCATTGCTTCAAGTTTGAATTGATGTTTATTTTATTGTAGATAAGCTTTATGGGAAAATAAGATACTTTTGTTCTTGCTCATATATGTTCCGTTTCTTAAAAGACAAGTTTAGGAGTCTGGAGGAGGAGATAAGGTCATGCCCACAGCCTGNATAGATAACAGATATCTACCTATTATTGATGAATAAGTGGATACACCAAAATTTTTAGGCCATTGTTGCATCAAATTCTGAATGTGACTTACACTGGAGGCTTTTCCTTCCTCCTTGAAAACAAGGCTGCTGCACCACCAACAGTGTATACCTACAAAAACTTGCATAACAGTACTTTTCTAAAATCTTATGGAAATAATTTGCTCGTGTTTACGTAACACCTAAGGTGATTTCCCTCCATGTCCTAGATACTGGTCCATTAAGGAGCTCTAGCATTAATTTTGACCAAAATAAAACACTTTTAAACAGATAATGTCTGATAAATTGTATAATTTCTGAGCTGCCTTTGCATATACAAATTCATTACAGCATTTAGTAAATAATATAATAAAATCATAGAATCATAGAACAGTCTAGGTTGGAAGGAATTTTGAAGGTCATCTAGTCATCACCCCAGTGAGCAGGAACATCTTCAACTAAATCGGGTTGTTCAGAACTCTGTCCCACCTGCCCCTGAAATTTTCCAGAGAGGGAGCATCTACCACTAATTTGAGAAACCCGTTCCAGTATTTCACCACCTCATTGCAAAATATTTCTTCCTTATGCCTAGTCAAAATTTATGCTCTTTCAGTTTAAAATCATTATTCCTTGTCTTGTGACAACAGGGCCTATAAAAACACTGTCCCAACCTTTCTTATGAGCCCCTTCTAAGTACTGAAAATCTTCTCTAAGGTTTCCCTGGAGCCTTCTCAGGCTGAACAACCTTCTCAGACTTTCTTCACAGGTGAGATGTTTCAGCCCTGTAATGTTTTCATGGGCCTCCTCTGGACCTGCTGCAACAGGCCCTTGTCTAGTGCTCTTGAGAAATCCAGAGACAGACTTAGTCATATCAGATGAGGTCTCACCACAGCAGAGCAGAGGAGCAGAATCTCCTCCTCCCTTGCTCTGCTGGCCACACTGTTTTTGATGCAGCCCAGGACACATTTGGCTTTCTGGGCTGTGAGTGCACATTGCTGGACCATGTCCAGCTTCTGACCCCATGGAACCCCCCAAGGCCTTCTCTCATGGGCTGCTCTTGATCTGTTCATCCCTCAGCCCGTGTTGACACTGGATATTGCAGTGATCCAGGTCCAGCACCTTTCTTTCAGGTCAGGATCTTCACCTGACTGCCATGACTTTTCAAATATCACAGAGTGGCTTGGCAACCCCATCAGCTCATTCACTCTGGACTCTGGGATGCATCTTGTCTTATACTTATGTATGTTTAGGTTCTTCAGGTGGTCACAAAACTGATTTTCTCTTACAGTGGGCTGGGCTTCACTTCCCCAGTACCCATTTTGTGGTCCATCTGCCCAAGAGCTGCGGGAACAGACATTGCCAGTGAAGACTGAGGTAAAAAATTTCTTGAGTACCTCAGCCTTCTTCTCATCTGTTGTTACCAGTTTAATCAGTCTTGCCTGTGGAGGAGAGTACACCTTATTTGACTTTCTTTCTCTTGCTGACACACCTGTAGAACCCTTTCTTATGATTCTTTCCATCCTTTGCCAAGTTCAGCTCCAGCTGAATATTCGCTTTCCCGATTTCATCCCTACGTAACCAGGCAGTGTACCTAGACTTTTCCCAGGATATCTGTCTGTGCTTCTACTGCCTGTGCATTTCCTTCTTGCCCTTTAGTTTGACCAGCAGATCTCAGTTCAGCCATGGTGCTCTCTTGCCTTTCTTTACTAATTTCTTGTACCTGTGGATTGCTAGATCTTGAATTTTATGGAAACTGTCCTGAAAGATCTATCAGTCTGTTCTATTCCCTTGTCCCTGAGGACACATTCCCAGGGGCTCCTATTGATTAATTCCTTGACTGAGATTGCTTTCCTAAAATTCAGGGTCCTGACTTTACTCTTTGCCTGACCCATATCCCTCAGGACCGCAAATTCCACCAATGCATGAGCAACCTGGTCTAGTGGGAAGTGTCCCTGTCTTTGACAGGGGTTGGAAGTAGATGATCTTTAAGGTTTATTTCAACCCAAACCACTCTATGATTCTATGATTCTATGGCCACTGAAGTGCAGGCTGCTTCCAATCTTGATGTCAGTGATTAGCTAGCTCACTTTTGTTGGTCACCATCAGATCCAGTATTCCATCCTCTGTGGTAGAGCAGCCTATTACCTGGTTTAAGTTATCCTGCATGCATTTCAGGAGTGTCCTGAATTGTCTACAGCTCGCTATGATAATTTTTCAGCAGATGTTTTAGTGACTGAAGTCCCCTAGCAGGAAAAGAGCCTGTAAGTGCAATGCTTCCCATAGCTAGAGCAAGAAGGTTTTTTCAATAGGCTGTCTGATCAAATTTTCTGGAGCAGACATTAACAACCAACTCAATCATCAACTCCCTTTGTTGCCTCAGTCTCCAGTTCTTACCTGTAGGCTTTCAAGCTGTTTGTGGCTGTTCTTCAGAAACAGCTCTTTGCAGTGTAACCATTTATTGATGTAGAGGGCAATGCCTCTACCCCTCCTTCCCTGCCTGTCCCTTCTGAACAGCCTGTGGTCACAGATGGTCACACTCTAGCCAGGAGATTCATCCCACCAAGTTTCAATAATGGCAAGTAGGTCTTTGTTTTCTAGTGCCACAGTGGCTTCCACGCCCTGCCTGTTGCCCCTGCTGTGTGCACTGGGCTGTCAGCTGTGCCAGCTTCTCAGAGGAATAACCCTTGATTCTTCTGAGATCTTTCAGTGGTGTTTCTGTTTTGACTTTTGTCACCTCAGGAGCCCCTGGCTCATCTTCTGAACACTTCGCCTGCACTGCAGGGTAGCCAGCATATCTCAATGCATTGTCATCAGATTCCATAACAAAGAAGAAGGAAACCTCTGTTCCTACTCCACGGTAGTTACAGCTATTGTATATTGAACTATAAATGACTTTGATGAAGCTAGAAGTGGGAAACTATTAGGTGTGGATGGACAGTGTATAGTGGAATTTATGTGGATGAAGTTTTTTTAAAATTCATAAATTCCATGAGTATATTTATATCAGCTTTCAGTCAGAGAAATTGTTATATTTAATTTCTGCTTACATTTGGAGATACTGCATGAACTGCCAGTGAGTTTTAGTCACTGATATGATATAGCAACACTGGCACGTTTCCAGAAAGACCTCTGGTTAATGGCATGGGATTGAATCCTTGCACTTCCAGTATTTAGGCTTTGTGGGATATTATTGGACTGACAGTATTGTTAAATAAAACAAAATTATTTAAGCCAGATAATTATATATACATAAAAATGTTAAATATTTTTCCATATTATTGATTTTATACTATTGTTTGGTGAAAATATTTTCAAATCATATAAATTATGCATACCACAGGTACTCTTCTGTCTGTTAATAGGATTTTACATGGATATTTCCTCTGAAGTAGACTTGAAAATTGAATTTCAGCTTCCAAAGAAAAGTGAATTACTATAAGCTTTTTGCTTTTTTGCACCGTGACTATTTTTAAAGTTATTCTGTATTTTTTATATTTAGCAAGAAAAGTACTGGGGTATGGGCAAGAACTGGGTCCCAAGAAGATCTGTGTTTATTTTTTCACTTTGCTACAGATTTCCTATATATCTTCCACTGTACTTTTCCTTCCCTATTTGAGAAAAGACTGAATAGATCCTTCAAAAATTTACTGTGATACAAATCATGCAGAAGAAGCTTAGTAGATGGCTCAAAAAACTTACAAGTCAGATTGACCCCCTATTTTACCTAAAAATCACAAGTGACACAAGAAGAAAATGTTACTTATACAAATGCAAGACTGAAAAGCCTGGGTAATAACAAGAACCACACTGATATTTAAAAATGAGATTTTGTGCACTAAGAAAGTGACAATAACCTATTTGTGTCCTGTTTCTGAAACAGCAATATCACATGGAATATGTTTTTTAATGAATGATACATAAAAACGACCTGTCTCCATAAAATTTGTACTCTCAAATAATACTTATTTTACTGTCTATTACAGAATTTTCAGAAGTAAAATTTATAAAATGGTACAGATAAATATATTTTTCTCTATTTTGCAGAAAGATGAGTATTTTTGCAAGAAATTTCATCATTAGTTCAACAATGGTGATGATATAAATAGCATTAACCTTAAAAAAACCCTAAGATGAACATTACAAGGCTTCTGGCAGCAGACTACCTACTTGATTTGTATAAGAAAACAGAGAGAAAGTAGACTATTGCTGAAACTAAATATACAAACTTTTAATCAAACAAGAGTTAAAAGTCCAATATTCTACTCAGTGAGTTGAAAACTCTCTGCTACCAAGTCCCAAATAGTTTACCAATTCTTGGTTTACTTTCATCAACTGATCTTGTTTCCTAAAGCAAAGCCTGAAGAGACACAGGATATTGGAGAGCTTGGAAACTGTCACCTAGATTTGCAGGGCTTGGAAGATCACGTCAACAATTTGAAGTGATTTGAATATTTTTAATGACTACCTACCCTGTTTTCAACAAATTTCATCAATTTGTTGTATCTGAGGACCCACACACCTGACTCTTCCCTACATGACACCACTGCCCTGTCAATGCGTCTCTTGTGTTCCTAATGATCTGTGCTCTCTTTTTCACAAGATTTTCTAATCACTTGCTCATGCTTGTTCCAATATAAACTCTCTTTTTCATTTTAACTACCAAAGGTCAGCCACCACTTTACATGCAAACTGACTCAGGGAAGTTAGGATGTTCTCTGTCCATCACCAGTTTCCACTTATGCCTACATCAATCCCAAAGCCTTGCTCACCTGGGCAGCACTGTCTGATCATTTAATCATATTTCTCCATGGACAGAGCCAAAGTTAGTGAATCATTGCAGCAAGAGCAAACTTTTCTAACTAAAAGAATGATTAAATACCAGAGTATATTGTCATGAGAGATGAGTGTCTATTAAACCTCTCTAACAGTTCTGAAGTAAAAATAGCTCAGCCAATTAAAAAGTGTAATTCTCCCATTCTTCATCCATTGCTTTGCTTGGAAGTGCTTCTCCTGTATCATGAGTAGAAAAAACAGATGCATCTGCAGGCTGAAATTACTACTGTTCAAAATTCAGCATCAATATATCTGTTTTCATAAACTAATATGTAGGATTATGAATTATGGTGCCTGAAATCCCATCTCATGGTTACTTTTCCTGTTCAGTTGTGGAGGATGTGAGGACATGGGTCAGAGCAGCAGTGTATCACAGCTGTACAGCTTCTAAGAACATCAAACAATGGCAAGGGGGCTAGGCAGAGTCTACACAGGAAAAGAGGAGAGGTCTTGTGTCTTTTAGGATTCTCTTTCAACTCATGTTTTTATAGGTCTATAAATAACTCCTAATTATATTAAGAAACACTGCACTAAATGGGAGATCTGCAAGATCTGGCTCTTCTTACTGCATGGAGATTTTACTTGCCACAGTGTAAGTCACAAAGAGTCTGACTCAGATATTTTCATCCTATTTACAGATAGTCTCTGTGTAGTCATCTTGTGTAGATAAGAAACTTAAGGTTGTTCTAAAAGACATAAATCACTCAGATACTCTTATTAAAAATTTCACATGTGGTGCAACATTTGATTTTCTGTTTCAGTTATCATTTATCATTGTACATTTACTGATTCAGTACCCACCTTCTCATCTCAACCTTCTTCCCAGTCATCATCTGGGATAAATAGATTTTATTCTGATTTCCCAGAAAACCTCTTGGAGCTGTCTCATTTTGAAAGAGAAACAAGTATATTTGAACTTACATGTGTTCAGCATTACTCTTTTTAATAATAGATTCTTTAGACTAATAAAAAGTAGTAAAGAGAATACAAAAAGCCCAGAGAAAAAACAGAACCCTCCTGAAATCAGCAACTGGGAGTTATCCAGACTGAATTGAACTTTGAGTATGTTGAGGCTGGATTTCAGAAGAACAACATGAAAATTATTTTTGATATTTTCTCAAGAAGATTTTATCACTTCATGGTTTTCCCCTTTCCTTTTTTCTTTTTTCTTTTATCTTTTTTCTTTTATCTTTTTTCTTTTATCTTTTTTCTTCTTTCTTTTTTCTTTTTTCTTCTTTCTTTTTTCTTTTTTCTTTTTTTCTTCTTTCTCTTCTCTTCTCTTCTCTTCTCTTCTCTTCTCTTCTCTTCTTTTCTCTTCTCTTCTCTTCTCTTCTCTTCTCTTCTCTCTTCTTCCTTTCTTTTCTTTTCTTTTCTTTTCTTTTCTTTTCTTTTCTTTTCTTTTCTTTTCTTTTTTTTCCTTTTCTTTTCTTTTCTTTTCTTTTCTTTTCTTTTCTTTTCTTTTCTTTTCTTTTCTCTTTTTTTTTTCCTTTTCTTTTTTTTTATTGCACTTGAACATAAGACCTGGAACCTTATTTCTCTTTCACATCTTTCAAATATACAAGGCACTGCCATAGCAAAATTAATGATGTTCCACTTCTTGAGCTTTTCTTTTCATTTCAATGCCCCTTTTCTATTTCAGATTTTTTTTACTCACTTCTCAGACCAGCTTAGAAATTTGTCTCTTTACTGGTTACTATTACCTAGTGAATTTATGTTATTTGAAACTAATGTTAATCTAGCCAGTGTACAATTACATATTTTTGTTAACAGAAAAAACATTTAATGTGGGTCATTATAAGAAACAAGCTTCCAAAATAAGACAGCATCTGTTTTCTTTGGAAAAATTATTTCAAGTAATAGTAACTAAAGTTTTGAAAAGGTGTGCTGTTCAGTGTTTGTGGTATTGAATGCAAACATGGCAAATGCCTGAAAGTGGTGAAGGAAAGGCACTGGGAGCAGGAGTTTGAGAATTGTGGTTTTCAGCTTCAGAGGAATCATTTAAATCCTTAATGGCAGTTCCTCAGATAAAGGGAAAAGAGCATTCTCTGAAGGATGGCCAGCTGTTTAATACTCAATAATTATGTTTTTATTCAGCCAGCCTTCTGGAATTGCTGCTATCATAGATAGTGATGCTGGCAAGCAAAATAAAGAGTTTCAATATCATAGGATACATTCCTGTAAAAATGTATAAAATATCCCAACATAATTTTGGTTTTCAAAATATCTGTTTGGTTTATATTTGTCTGGACTAGGCACTAGTGCATTTGTCAAGTGTGAAAAACAGTTTAGACTTGCATGTGGTTTACACATCATTATTTCCAAGACTGTCACCATGTTACTCAGATATTTCTGTTAAATATTTAAATATACTTGAGTAAAAATAATAAAGGAATTTGAAACCCAAAGGGCCAAAAGAGATGGACTTTTTTACTTCTTTATGTTTTCATCTTCACTTATTCCAGAAAAGTATGAATAAAACTGATTCCCGATTTCCTCAACAGAAGAGCTTCAGCTGCACCATGAGGAGACTACAAAGTGTGAGCAGATCTCACTCTGGCCTTCATTTATACTATGGAATAGGACAGGAACCAAAAGTGCAGTCAATAGCCTCCAGTCAAATTCCCTTTGGTTTCTGTGAAAAAGTGACTTGGACCTGGGTAGCAGAATCCATGCCTGTTAGTCAACATTATACTCTTCGAAGCCTGTATGCCCCCTCTGATTTCATTTCTACAGGTTCAAATTATATCTCTTTTGGTTTTCTTGATCAGCCAGAAGAATTTACATGGATCAATTTTTAATTTTTTTGTCATGTTCAGAAAATGGTATTTGTATTACAAAGATCTTTTTTTTATAATGAACTTCCCTTCCCTTCCCTTCCCTTTCCTTCCCTTCCCTTCCC
>VWYP01025121.1:0-73451 GCA_013400435.1 Pycnonotus jocosus | reverse complement strand
CCCTTCCCTTCCCTCTTGTTGAAACATAACAAGACATTCTCTAGCTATTTTGCCTTGAATGAACACAGAGAAGTCCTGAAAAATAAATCCTCTCTAAACATGAACTTTAACATGTTAAGTTTTCAACAGCCTTCCAATTCCTCAACAGTACATGTAGTCCTTTCTCCAGAATAGAGATGAGTTAAAAAGACCCTGTTTTTGTTAGCATATTTAGTAATTTTAATTCACCCCCCGAGTAATACTCCTTTCTTCTGATTCATCATAAATTTTTGAGCTGCCCTTCAACATTTTTCATCATTTGACAAGGATTTGTCTCATCTTTTCCTTTTGAACTTCTACTAATATTTAAGACCCCACTTTTACACTGCTCTTTTTATATTTTGTATAAATATTTCTAGCCTTTCTTTTGAGAAATTACTTATATTTATTCTTTGCCGAAAACTACCTCGGAATAGGTGCTCCACCTCTCCTGATTTGATGAAATGGCTTCTCCATGTCCCTCTGTGTGCAGAGAGACATCCTTGCTTTATGCAGGAGCTAAACTCGCAGTGATTGCTTGTAAAGGAATCCCCTGCCCTTGCACAGCTCTGGCTGCTGCCCTGACACCCCAGAGGGCAGGGGCACTGCTCTGTGTCCCACCTGGGCACAGCCCTGTCAGCAGAAAGAGCAAATTGCTCTCACCTCCATTTCACTGGGGACCCGGGGGCAGCAAGGGAGTCAGCATTTTCGAGAATCATGTTACTTGAATTTAAAGATCTGCATACCAGCCCAGTTTCACATGCCTTGAATGTTTGAGTTTACAATATATCTGTTTCTCTACTGAGTCTTATGCTAACTAGATGTGCTGTAATAAGTAATTAGATATTTTTTATGGGTTTTGTTTTCATTTTCTAGCATTGTACTGTCTGCTCAGATGAAGCAATGATTAAAAAATAGTATAAAGGACTACTTAGGTTATCCACATTTCTTCTGTCTTCAAAAAAATTTTTTTTAAAAGCTTTTATCTTAAAACAAAGTATGGGAGAAAAATATTATTAAGAAAAGGTTTTATGCTTAATTTCCTCAAAATAAGATCCAGCATTCTGTTTTTCCTCTTAATTTACATTAAATTTTTAGCTTGGAAATATCAGATGGTTTAACAGCATTTTTGGTCTTTTATTCCCATGTCCATTGTTTCAGTCTTCTGCTTCTGATGTAGATTTCCTTCAGGTTTTAATGAAAAATCCAATTCTTTTTTCTATTCAATCAACTCTGGGTTCTGAATATAAAAGTTATACAGTTTTCAGAAGTTCTACCAGACAACACGATCAATAGATCCCTTGTTCTCAGATATGTAAGGTTTACTCTACCCTTCCATCACTGAGAAATCTGATTTCTGTTTTGTTTCTACAATCTTTATCCACTGTTGATGAAAATCAGCATCATATTATTGTCCTTTCTCATATTTGACAAGTGAACAATGAACAATATTTATCACTCAGCAGAGTCAAAAGTATTTCAGTAGATTCTTACCTGTAATTCTGTTTTTCATTTCCTATGTGAAATCTGTCATATTGTGAATATGCCCGGTTTCCTTCCCAGTCCATTAATTCAATTCTTAGAGAATATTGCCTCTGACTTGTTATTGCAAAGATAAATTCATTTCCCAGCCAATGTTCACCTGATGGGCTACCAAAACCCTAGAAAAAATTGGCAAAATAGCTAGATGTAATTATTGTAATTGATAGAGCCATCACACAATAATAAAAACCATCATTATATTTTACCTGTACATTCTAATTACTGGCCATAACTTTCTTTGCTCGAGTTTGACTGTCTCTAAAATGATTCTACTAATACGTATGATGTAGGAATGCAGTTCAACTGGTGTTTGAAAGGGTAGCTGAGGTTATCAGCTGGAATCATTTTACAGGTCCATGATATTAATAACATGATGTATTTGCATGTTGCTCAGTGGGAATACTTGACATAGTAATATTTTTAAATGCATTTAATATGGTGTTAAACTTTGTTATCTAGGTCTTCTCCTTGTCATCTTGCTCACATTTCCCATTTCATACGTTCAGATCAGATGATCTTATTTGAAGTTAAGCAAAGTATATAATTTTCAAACTTGGAAAAATAATAATAATAAAAAGTATGATTAGTTTTCAAAACCAATTCCTAGACATACTATCTTATATATCTTCCAGGTCTTAAAGTTGTTTAAATTGTAGTGAATATTTTAATACATTAAATTTAAGGTTTTATTCAGTCATTAAGTGATTTAATATATATTAGAATAATTGTTCTTTAAAAACTATTATTTCATACCTGAGAACTCTTCAAACTATTTTAAATTTTTCTCCTTTTTTTCTCTTTAGACAGTAAAAATTATTTTCAACTATAATATTTACTTCCGAAGAACTACTCCAAAATGACTGTGCTTATTCATATTTCTTAAGATAGGAAGAATGGGAACCAGAAATCTCTTGATTTGCTTACAGTGGGGCTAGGGGTGTTTTAGAAGATCCTGTGAAAGTTTTCTAGTCAAATTAAATGAAAGATTGGATTATTTCCAGAAAGCACATATTTTTTAAAGGGGTTAAAATAAAGAGAATTCCTTGGGACTAAAGGTTAGATAATGAGAAATGTGTCGGTGAAACACATTGGCAAGACATCGATCTTCTCTATATAATGTTTCAGTCACTTCTAACGTGAGATGAAAACACTGAAAGTAGAGCTCTCCCTCTCTTTTTTTCTTTATTTTACTGCTGTGGCTCCAGCCCTGATTAGTTGTGTCTCTGGAGGATGAAATCCTGCCTGCCCAGATGCCATGTGGTAGCACAGGTAATACTTGATGAGGCAATGCATAGGTATATCAGCTGCAAACTTCTAAAGAAAAGTAATTTTAAAAATTTAGACGTTTAAAAGTTTGACTGGTCCAAAAATAGAAACGGAGGAATTTTTTTTTGTTGTTATTGTTCCTAGAGAGAATCACAGTAGAAAGTACTTTACTCAGGAATCGTTTTTGTTTACATGACCCCACCCAAGCATATATTTGGTGACTCACGGATAGTAGAGGCTAAGAAGCCATGCCACTTTTGAGTATGCTGAACTGAGTACACAAACATATTCTGAATAGGAATGTCTGCCCTTTGGCTCAGAGACCATCCAGAGATATCCATGGACAAAGTGTTCCATCTGCAAGAACTCAAATTCAGTAGTCTGTGGCAAGTCTCTAACAAGTCTCAGACTGAAATGTGGGAGCATACTACTGGTTGGCTTTTCCTTTCCTGCATGTTATTTCATTACATCCTCTTTCTGCAATAAACTATTTCCTATAGCAATCTCTGTAAATACTGGTTGTAGGTAATACTGGTGATATCCTGCTTTGAACCCATCTGTCTTCCTGTGTGAGCTGCTGCTTCTCAAGTTTTCCCATTATGATGCTTTATGTTATTTCTCACTTGCTGCTTTGATGGCACTCACATTCCTATTTGGCTTGATACATTTCTCCTAAAACCTAAAAGTACTTGCTCCTCACCTATATGAACCCTGTCTACAGCTGGCACACCCTTCTGTAGTTATCACTGTTCTCTGTCTGTATCTTTGATTCTTTCCATCTTCTTGCCTTGTCTTTCTACCCTTGACTGTCCCACCTGATGTCTCTTGTTCTAGTGGCTTTGGCAGTGTCATACCAGAGCAGTTAGTGGTTTGTCTCTGACATCTTTCACCACTGGTCCCTGTCACTCATCTCAGAGTAAGGCAAAATATGCTCTGCACACACTACCTGCGAGGAAGTTTGTCTCCCTAAAATCCAGAAAGAAGAAGGAGAGCATAGTTGTTCAGATATCAGTCAAATTAGGTTTTCCTGGTGTTTATGTGGTTTCTTTTTTACAGAAAAATTAGTAGTAGCAGTAGTAGTAGTACTATCTTTAAGGGAAGATTATCAGGAAATTCTTTTTTCTTTTTTCCCAGTACAGGGACTCCCCTTTGAACTGTTGTGTATTGACTTATATATATCTTATCTCATTTAGATTACAGCCTATTCAGGATGTAATATATGTAGTGCTTTAACATTATATGATCCCTTATGTGTTTCATAGAAACTCCAGACACTATATATAGTTATTCTGAAGTAATGATTTTTATTCTTCAAATTTTCACCTCCTTCTCCCTTTTGACAAGCATTATTGCACTAAAATGAAAATCTATCACTAAGTGCTTTGCTCTCTTGACCAGAGGAAATGAAGCTGCAGCAACAGGGAACAAAAGAAATATAAAAAGAAACATTGAAAATGACGATGAAATCCACCACATTAGTTATGAAAAAGGGAATCCTACTATCAGGGGATACAATACTGAAACTCAGATTAGAAATGCTCAGAATAAGATTTTTTTTTTCTTTTACAGAAGTAACTTCTTTTTAAACAAAATTATTTGCTTTTATGAAAAGAAAACCAAGGAAGTAAGTGGGATATAAAACATCTTTCTGAAGGAAGGAATGTTCCAAAGGAGAAGCAGTGTACTTTATTAAACACCTAATATGGCTAGAAAGATATAAACAAACAAACAGGCACTCAATGCTTCATAGATGTAAACCAGAGAGGAGCAGTACATTTCTGTTAAGCACAGAGTTGGCAGCAATTTCTTCAAGTCTAATTTTATTATGCCAAACTCAACTGTTTCCAACCTGTATTTAGTCTGCAGTTTACTGCCTGTATTTCAGAGCTGAAGAAAGATTTGCGTGCATGCAGTTTTTCCCGGATACTTTGGCTGACTTGATAACTACGCAGCTCTCCTTGTTTATATCTTACTTAGACTGTCTCTACTACAAGAACATTGCTACTTTGATGCGATATGTAAACTTTTTTGTGCAGAAGAAAACGCAAAATATTAGCCCTAAAAGCCCTGAAAAACATGATTTAATTTTGTGTTTCCCTTCCCAACCCTGAGGATAGCAAAGAAAATGGTTGTGCCTGCTTCTTTTGATTTACCTTCAGAATCATCAGCTTTCAAAGAACATTTCAGAATTTTATCTTCAAATACAAAATATTTTTTCTTGTCTCAGTCAGAAAACTTATGAAAACACACTTATATAATTGTTATGCCCACATGTCCTTAATATTTGTGAAATACTTTTTGAACAATTTTGAGGTTTAGTTAAAAATCACACAAACTTGAAGTTCAACAAGGTTTCAGAGAACTGGTGTCTGTGATGCGTTGCTGCTGGGAGAAATGCTGAAGGAGAAGCTCAGCTGTTGCCTATTCCAATTGCTACAAGCAGACACAGAGCAGGCAGCCAAGTGCAGATGCTGAGCAAATATTGCCTCAGAGGTTCTTAGACATCTGGGAGAGATTGAAGGACATAAAAGGGGAACTCAAGCTTTTACCACAGAGAATCCTGGGAAATAATAGGGTTTCAGAAGATTATTAGTGATAAGAATGGGACTTCTATGTGGGACACAGGACAAAAGTCCACAGAAAAGCAGAGGTCATTAATTTTGATGTTCATGAGATAATTCAGTAATTGTTTGGTAATTAAACTTCAATACTGAAAAACAAGCATTTTAGTTAGCAGACCATTTGAGTTTATACTGCTGCTCAGATCTGTGGGGCCCCAAGTGATAAGACGCCTAAAGCCTTGCCTAAGACCATGCTTGTCATTTATGGACTGATGCCGAAGATTTAGGACAAGAAATTTCGTTTTGAGAATGCCTTAGGGCACTGTTAAAAGTTAATGTTAGGAGTGACCTATTTCAGGCCCATAGTTGTTATTAAATATATTTGTTTCCCAGTACATATATACAGTGTCAACAAACATTTGGGGTTTTGCATCCAAATAGTTATAGCAAATGCTTCCATAATTATTTGTGTTAAAGTTTTGTGCCTGAGCTCAAGAAATTACATGAGGTGACCCAAGTCATCCTCAGCTATCAATCCACTAGGAAAAGGAACATCTGTATTTCATGACTGTGTTTGCAGTTAACTACATTTTAAGATTCTCTGAAACCCAGTGGGTCTTAAACACTGTTCCAAAATTGCATTTAAAACTACTAAAAGATACTATTTTGTCATTATCTTTTTATATTTTGTTCATTATATGTTTCCAAATAAAGAGATTAATTCTTTAAGCTCTACATTTCATTCAAAAAATACTCAAATTTGCTTTTCCCTAGAAATTTGCATAATATTTTGAGATGGCTGGCAAATCAGAGTCTTTAAGTTCCAAAAATAGTGCTTAAGGTAATAGGAAAATCAGTAATTTCCAAAAGTTCTCATAGTTCTCCTCACAAGCACTCTATGGAAGCTGGGAGAATGTAGCAGGGAAATATGCTTACATTTTCATAATATTCTTTCTTATCTCTCCACTGTTAGTCACAAAAAGGATACACAAATGTTTGGAGTGACCCAGCACAGATTTTTATGATGTTTCACTTTATTCTTCACAAAGAGAAAAAAATTGTATTTTTGTTGCTGAAAATTACATTAAGGTCATATTTTGGCAAAGGCTGATCTGAAATAAGACATAAAAATCACAAAATTTTATCCAGGTTTTGTCGTTGAGGAAAAATAAAGTTTTTTACTACATTAGAGCAGGTTGTTCTTGTTAACATGATAGAATTTGTTTTCAGAGAAAAAAAAATAACACAATACATAACCTTACTGACAATTGTAAATCCATTTTTGTAGTCAGATGAAGCAAAGCTGTTTTCTGTTTCTATATAACTATATAGTAAATGCTGTAAATTCTGACATAATGCTCAACTGCTACACACACACGAAAAAAAAAAAAAAAAAAAAAGAAAGATTTTATTGTCCTTTTGTATGGATTAAAGTACCTAGAACTAGGAATCAAAGACAAAAGCACATGATTGTATAATGTTTATTCTAGATGACATCTGAGTTGTACATCAGCTCATTTTCGATTTCAATTTGGTTATTAAAAGAGCCTAAACTACCAAAGCAGTTATAAGTACAAAGAAACAGAATTCGGTACTGGTTTAAAAAATGCCCTTAAGAATTGACAAAGTTGATACTTATTCAAAAATAATAAGTAGGGTGCAGAAGAATTTTATTAGCTTTGGCAAAATCTGTGAGGGTATTCTGCCTGAATCATGTTGCTCCAAGTTCATTAAACAATTATCTCTCTTACTTTATTTATTTTGTCTGATAATGTTCACAGGAAGCTTTGACTTTTTATAGACAAAACAAATTGAAACCAGACACAGCCAATATATGGGTTCATCTTCTGTCAGACAGTTCAGTGAATAAAGCAGATAATAATTCAGTGTTTTACAATAGTATTGACTTTCCAGAAGCTATAAAGAATATTCAGCTCCTTTTGCCTTAGCTAAAAGTGTGGAATAGATATAGTTTAAGAAGGTAATTTTTAAAAAAACGTTTGCATACTTTTTTGTATACTTGTATATTTTCATTCCCATGACATTATATTATTCAGTCTGTTATTTGAAATAACAGAAATAAATATTTGGTTTATAGAAATTACTTCAATTTCCTCAGATAACATATGTGTTAATTAATGCTAACTTAAAAGAATATTGGAAAAGAATTCTAAACATTCAGATTTTTTCCAAGGAAATACTAAGACATATTTGTTGGCAAGTTTTAAAAATATATTTAGATTGAAGCCAGAGATACCTTCTCAAAAGACTAAAAGCTATTGTCAGTTTAAATAAAGAACTAAATACCTGTATAATCTGCCTGAAAATCTTGTTTGTAATCTGCAGCAATTCAGTCTGTTGCACTTCATTCTAGACTAAATATATTAGTAGACATGCAGAAATTAGGTTCACTTTTTACTTTTTCCTTCTCAAACACACACAGTACCAGTACAGCACAATTCCCAATGAATAAAAGCCACAGTGACAGAATGAAGTGCAAGCCCTACACAAAGGTTACCTCTGGCTGGGCAAGGGGCCCAAACCAGCTCAATTCCCTACATACATTTCCTAGAAATAAAACAAGCGCATCTTCCTCAGGCTTGGGTTTCAATGTAACTTCCTTACCATGTAACTGAAAATAGGAGAGTATTTCTTATTGAGACAATTACATTGAGAGCTGCTATCCCAAACCACCATTTTCACTCTAGGACAAGTGGATGCTAGGAATGAACACATAGTGTGGTTCCGAATAAGAGCATCCCAGGGACATGAATATGTATTAAAGAAAAGAAAACTCATTTTTTGTGCTCTAAGAAAAATGAATTTTGAGCTTCTGATAACTTTCTGATTCAAATTTGCGAAGAAATAAATGATACATTTTAGGGTTAAATACACAAAATGTAAGAAAAAAAAGTCTTAAAAAGGTATTTTTGACAATTTCAGCCAAAAATAAAAAAATTTGGGGATGTAGGACTTAATTGTCTTCTCCAAATACACTGATTAATCCCAAGTAGCAAAAATGAGGATGGCTAGGACCATAGATGCTACAGCAAAGACCAAAAGTTTGTGAGTTTGAAAAGGGACTTGAGTTTCAGCCCCATAATCTGTCTAAATAGAGCATCAAATTTATGGATTGTTTTTGAATCTCATGCTTGGCTCAGATGGTAGTCTAAACAGTTGAACAAGAATAGAAGCTGACTGACATCAGAGTCAAAAGTTATACTTCTAATTTGTCACGAGCCCCAAATCAAAGAGCTGTTCCAGTAAGTTCCAAATGGAGCAGATCACACAGAAGATGCTCCTCCCTGAGCAGAAATGCTATTCCACAAGGAGAGCACACATCTGCTATTTGGGAAGACCTCTCTGCTGCAATTCTACTATATTTTCAAGCTATAGATTTTAAAAGCAACCTCATAGAATATTACCTGGATCTTCTAATATAGTATTTTCATCTTGTGACTAGAACAGTTCTTTAATGGCTTTAATCCTTCTCATGTTGTTCTACTAGAGGCTGTTAGCATAATTAAGCTAAATCTTGATATTATTATATAAAATTTATTAAGTAACCATCTTTGGAATATGACACAAATCTTATCAGTATAAATGAATGCTGTTAAATTGAAGCACTGGTGGCAAAGCAAGCAGAAGCTGTGTCCACACAGCTTTTGAAATGGATGTTATCCAGTAATGTTTGCTTAGGAAAGACTGTAGTGAGTATAACACATTTTAAACACAGCTGTGCTCCAACACGAAATTGGGTTTAAATTCACATCCAAAAATATTCTCCAAAATAAAGAGGATGCTTCCTTTTGTAGTAACATCTCTGGTGCCCAATATAGTGATCCAACCCTCTCTGAGACAAATATTGTTTCATTCTTGCCCCCTTACATAATTCTTACACTGTGTTTTAAGACTTGGTCAGGACCAGAAGAGTTTTATGATCTTGTTTTCATAAAATCAAATATGGTCTCTCACCACTTCAGTATCCTGTCTATCTCTACTGGACATACTGGATTTAGATCTCAGGAGAAGCAGAGCAAATGCTGTCTCTTTTTATAGCACTGATGAAAGTAACAGTTATCTGAGCAACTGTACAGTCAGAAGGGACTTCTTATTAAACCAGCATGACATGCGTTCTTTATCACAGGAGGGTGGGTCTCTGTGAAAGGCGTTACTCACATAATATCTTAATGCACATTCCAGTCATCAAAAATCATTTCCTTATATTCAACTTACTTGGTAAATGTGTGAAAGAAACAAATTATTTCCATGTCATTTATCCCAGCCCCCTGAAGAAAATAGTTTATTTTCAGATGTAAGAAACTTATGACTTTGAAACATGCTATCATAAGTAATGAATTTGTCGCTATATGGTACAAAATTATTTATGTGTTGAGTGTGCCTTTTTTATCCCCTTGTAATCATAATGCACGCTTACAAGTCATTCAGTCAATATATTAATTCAAGACCACCACTACTCCCTACCTGTCTGGTTTCTTCACACTACAGAAACATAACTTTTGTCTTTTCCAAGGTCATGCATTCCCTAGTTTTTGCTTTTCTCACAGGTCCATCCTGTTCTCGAATCCTTCATTTTTCAGAAGGGACCATGCTGGTATTACAAGGCACTTTATAAAGTGCTTCATGCTACTGACAGGGAAAAAAACCACAAAGCCATCTCTGCTGAAGAAATTATGGGATTTATCTCCAGCTAGTAGCTATGTGGGTATATGTTGTACAGATAGCTTTATGAAGGCTCCGTCCCTTCCAGAAATTTTTTCGTATTCCTTTCCTTTTCCAAGGTTATCTTTAAAATGCTTGCCCAGGTTCTTTGAACCAGTAATTATTTCCTTCAAAAGTGTTTCACTAAGACATAGGAAGAAGAAGAATCTGTGAAAAGTGCTCTGAAAATTTCCCATGATAACAGTGAAACTGTCTCAGATCTAAAACCAAAGTAGCCCTTTGCCAGCTGTCATTTGAGAACGGCCAAATACCTGTCACTGCTTGGGCATTATCTGTGCATGTTATTTGAGTCAGACCAAAACTACTCTAAAATTTAGTGATGAGGGTGTTTTGCCACAAGACATATTTGAGTCCTCTTTTAAAGAACACAGGGATACATCTATCAATGCGAGAAGTGTGACGATTTCACCACCTTAGCTATGCATAACATACCTTATGTAGTTATAATCCTGGAAAAGGAATGAAAATTCATTCAGAATATCTAGCTTTGAAAAATCTGAGAATTGTGAAAGATGTTGTTCCCACAGTATGAGCTTTCAAATCATGAGCAATTTTTTTTTCTGTCAAGAACATTCTCCTCAGCCAAACCATATGGTTTATGTATTTTTGTTTAAAGTCCCACCCACATCTGAAGTTATTTTGCACTAAGATAATGGAACCAGAACCAATAAGCTTACACAAACAATTCTAAAAGGTGCTTTATGCATTTTTATGCAGCCATTGTCTCACTTGAAAAAGACAGTTGTGAACATAATGTTCTAATTATTGAAAGGAGTTGGAGCTCTCTCTGTAGTTGTTTTATTCTTCAAGTATTTGAGGATAAAATATAATCTGAATGCTATTTGTAAATGGATACAATTACAACAGAGAATTATCCATCATCAGTTAATGCTCGAAGAGGAAACTGCATCAGCTTGAGTTTTTTCTCTTTGTTCAAGACAAATGCAATATAAATGGTGGTGAATACCTATTTTGTAGGAGAAAAATGTGCAAGTTAACATTGCTACTGAAGCAATATGAAATAAAAAGAAATATCAGAGTTTAAAGACAAGAAAGGTGGGCAGAGAGAATTATAACAGAACTTGATACTTGAACTGAAACTTTCACAAGAGAAATTTAAATTTTCAAGCTTAAAGGCTTACAACAGGTGGAGACCATAAAAAGAATTAGGAGACCATATTCTAAAACAGGAGCTGAACAATTTGCAGATAAAAATTGAATGCAAGTAACATCTGGAAGTTTTCAGAATGAACGGAACAAAGACACAAAAATAAAGTCTTTATTGGAATGTTAGTTCCTATGTAGGACTTGCAAAGACTAGCAAGATCAAAATATGAGATGACCAGCAACCTTACCGTCACAAACAAGAAGGTCTTCCAATAAATAGGTAAGACCTCATCCAAACTAGAGCTTACTTACAGAGGTGAACTCTAGGAAGTATACAAAAATGTGTAAAAACCATCATGTCTAGAAGCAAAACAGAGACTTAGAGTTTAAAGATATGTTTGGCTTTCTTTTAAGTAAGCAGAAGACTCAGATCACATGACTTGTTATATTAGTCTAAGTTTACTGAGGCTCAGAGGAAAGTCATGCTATTCTAGATAACACAATATCCCCATTAGAATTGCATCCAAAAATACTTCCTGGGAAAGTTCTGGTGACTACCTCCATAGTCTGGCTCTCTGTGTGAAGAGTTTAAGCCACACAAGAACATAAATTATCCTGCTCTGGTGTCATACCATATCGGCACTATGGAGATAGCCATCAATTTGACCCAACAGCTTGAAGGAGAAAAGAAAAAGAAGAAACTGCAAAAGAAATGGAAGTGGTTTTGTAGATGTGCTCTTCAGGCACATACAAATCCTACTGATAACTTCTGGAACAATTGGCAGCAGACTTGTTTTAAGCATTGAACTCTTGTTGGACTCTTAGATACTAATCAGGAACACGAAATTAAAGGAATGTGAAACTTAGCACTGAACGTCATTCTTGCCTCAAGGAAACCAAAAGAAAAAAAACCTGCTTGTCAGGAAGGTAGGAAGTGGTTGCTATAAAGCTTAGAAATTCATCTTTGAGTGTACAATATACAAGTGATCCTAATCTAGATCATGACATTATGAATGATTAAAAGAAGCGATAGGTTTTTTGTCATCGGAGAGAGGAAAGTAGCAATTAAGGCATAGAGTTTAATTAAATACTGACATGCAGGAAAAAAAAACTGGCTAGGAAAAAGATTTCTGTGAGCTGGCTAAGGCACACAATTTCAAATACCTATTGAGAGTTTTTCTCGAATGAGAGAAAGCAGGAAAATAATTTTGAATGTCTGAGGAAACTCCCAACAGACTTGACCTCAAAGAAAGCCCCCTAGGAAACTTGTAGTGAATGTTGGGCTATCAAATGTGGAATAAATTCAGAAAATTTCATGGGAATTATTAAACTAGACACGCTAAAAGTCTAGAGAATAGGGAATCCAATACTCCATCACCTAATTTGGCAAAAATTAAGACAGTCACTGCGAAAGGTGCATTCATCCAAGAACTGAAAACTGGAAAATGATCAAGAAGTCTTGCCAGCCAAGTTAGCACATGAGCTAACCATTTACTCAGATTTGATTATTGCTAATAACTGCCTAATAAATGCCAGAAACTGTGTCTTGGACACTAAGCTTGTGGAAAATCCCTTTCTAAAGGGGTCTTGGGTTTGCAGATGGCAAGCAATAGTTTTTTTAAGTGGTATTCCCCTCTAGAGATCAAAATTCTTAATAGTGTTTTACATTTATATTTACTCAGGCAAGAAAATATGAAAAATGCTTGAAACTTGCTTCAGGGTGATCTCACCTACTGTTAAAGAAATTATTTGTTATTCCACTTCTATTTTTTTCTGATAAGCAACCACAGTATAACAGAAAATCCATTGCAAAATGTGAAAGAACAGATGTAGTAGATAATAATAAGGAAAGGATGGAAGGATGAACTTATGGGGTTTTCTCTGAATTTATTCCAATTACTATTGAATATACAAAACTCAAATAGCCCAAGAGATTTCTTAGTCAGAAATAAGCTCCTAGAAGCAAAGGTACCAATTACACTGCACATCAAAAGAAGAAAATTGAAGGATACTGGAAACATATGCCCCTAAGCAAGAAGATACATAACCAATCTTGCATAACATTGAATACGCAGAAAAGGTCTTGCACTCATCAGCTGTTGTTTTAGATACCAAAGAAAGCGCTACTTTATTGTACAGAGTGGGGTTGAATGCAAGGGGAAATGGAGGAAAAAAAAAAAACCAGGAGGAAAAATTAGTACCAGTATTGCACTATCACTGACTGTGTGGCAGTTTATGTATGAATGAAGTTAAATACTTCCTACTGAAAAGATTTATGGCTACTCTACCTCTCACTTAACCTGTATACTGCATTGGTGTCTGGAACAAAAGGGCTTCCACATAAGCTGAAAGCACCAGCATGAAACAGCATCAAAGACAATGAGTGCCTCATCGGTGTCAGGTGGCTCCTGTAACCCCGCAGTGCTGTCACCCATGCAGAGATTGCTCCATGTGCACCTTCCCAGGTGAGCTGCTCTAAGGATCTGAGTCAGAGCATGTGTGCAGTGGCCTCCTAACACTGTAACAGCCAACAGCTTGTGAGGGCTTTAGCAGTAGTGCAGGCTGGTGGCCTGGATTCTTGTCCAGCTCAGAAGCTGGCAAGTACTCGCTTATAGCTTAAAAACTTCAACAGTTTTCCAGATTTCTTTCCAATAAGAACTAAATGCACTGAAAATAAATGAAGCCCCAGAGACTTATGGTTGCTGTTATTATATGAGGATATTATTTCTGTTAGCTTTAGGACTCCAATGAGATACAAGCACATGAAGAATATCCTAACAAAAATCAGTTTTGGAAGTCTCAATTTGAACTGTGGGCTGAGAAAACACACATTAAGTTCAACTGCTCCAAGTAAGCCTAAGCGCCATCGTGTTCCCCCACCCCACTACCCAGCTTCCACTAGAAGAAACACCAGGAAGGAGAGGGGGGGTAGTCCAGACACACCACATACCCTCTCTGAACAACCAAAGAATTAAGTTAGTGGTCCTATTGGCTTGAAGCTCGGATGCTTTCAGATACCCCAGTAATACAAAGAGTCCACCAGCCTCCACCATTCTATATTCAGATATCATATAACTTGGCTTTATACGATAACCACAGTAGGGAGCCTAAGATTGTTACTTTGGTGAAATGGTTCATAGAAGCAGAGCAAGCCTGAGCCCCATCTTGTTTCATGACATATAGGATAAATTGT
This sequence comes from Pycnonotus jocosus, assembly GCA_013400435.1. NCBI lineage: Eukaryota > Metazoa > Chordata > Aves > Passeriformes > Pycnonotidae > Pycnonotus > Pycnonotus jocosus. The sequence continues at coordinate 59,021 of VWYP01025121.1, read as the reverse complement.
CAGTTAAAGTCCAAACAGGATCCTTTTTATTTGGTGGAAGTAAATGACCCCTTAGAATACTATATAATTACTAAAGAGAAGCAATATTAGTTCAGGCTGCTTGAACTAGACAAAACCAAAAGAATCTAATCCTGTCCAGATTCACACTTTTGTGAAGGAAAGGTGAAGGAAAATTACTAAGTGAAGGGATACATATTAAAAAAGGCCACATGTGAGAACTTTACAAAGGGCTGTATTTATTACACTGCCTAAGAAAATCTTGGGAGATAAAAACTGAGAAAATAATTAATGTGACATATATAAATTTTTAAAAAGTCCATAGGTAAGTTGCACACACAAATTCCAATTTCCTCACTAGTAAAACTGGTAGAATCTTCAAATTTTTGTTCCCCCAAAATAATTTGATGCTTTATATTTTATTCGATTTTGAACCAAAATTGAGTGAAAGTTTTTAAGTTTTTTGCTGAATTAAAACAACATGAATTCTGAAAGAACTTTCCAATTTTGTAACTCTATTAAAAATTTTTTGTCATTTTAATGTCACTTTAGTTAATATATATTACAAAATAAATTACACCCTCTAGTTATCCATAGGAGTCTGACTCAAATGATTACTTATATCTTCAAGCAATGTAAAAATATTGAAAATAAAGCATCAGTAGAATCCAAGATTAGATTTTGGTTCAATAATATATTATATTTATTTCTGAAATTGTACATTCTACAACAGAACTTTTTCCGATAGAATTTTTTTTGCTGAACTGAGCTTGCTTTTCTTTCTAAACAGTTAAAATTCTCTTTTCATTAGTGTTTTCCAAAAGCTGTATAAAAACCCTTTTCTTTTCCAGGCTGATAATACAGTGCTGAAAATTTCAGTAGGAATGTCATTGAAATCCAAGCCAGTCCTCAGGGACTCAGAGAAAGGAGCTCCATCAGAAAGTTTGATCAGGCAAAGAACGAAAAAAATGAGAAGTTATTTAGATTGGAATAAAAATTTTTAGAGTCTGCAAAGGGAAACTAGCCTGATTGAAGTCATGTCATCTTTAATTTGGTAAGTTATTTATTTTCTTGTAATCCTATTTGAAGTATCAACATTTCCAGTACGTTAACTTGATTGGCAGAGGAGCTGTATGACTTGGGATAAACCCCAGTAAAAATTTTAATTCCTATCTGAGGTGCTCCAAATCCTGAATGAGCTCCTTTCAGCTGAAAACATTCATGCCTTAGAAACATCATCACATGCCTTTTACCTCCTAACTTCACACCAAGTCAAAACTTCAGAGAGAGAGACAGCCGCATTCTGCCCTTATCTCATTTCAATCTCAGTAACTGATCTGAAAGAAACTCTAAATCAGGCAAAATAATACTCAACTAACTGAGTAAAAAATATTTTCAAAAGTAACAGACATAATGAAAGGTAGTTTATAAAAGACTGCAGGACCATATCACATCACTATAGGAAGAATTATCTATTTAGATCAATAAGAAGTACTATTTAAAATCTGACACTTGTATGAATTGTACAACTACTGCACATTTGTCACCTTACCATTTTGTATTCTTTCCAACTTTTCTGAAAATCCAGACTTCCATCTTCTCGGTGTTGTATAACCGTCCATCCTCCCCCAGAAATATCCATATTGCAAAAGACCTATACAGTAAATAAAAAAAGAAAAATTAAAAAACTCAAACAAAAAATAAAACAAGTTTACATTGGAATTCTAGTGTCTTAGAAGGGGGAACAGTATTTGTGAATAACAGTATTAATGAAATGTGTTTTCCTATGCACTCATGCCCTATTCACTCAATGACATCCTTGGTCACTTGGTGACAATCAGTTCTCTCATTATATTTAATGTAATTCTGCCAGCAATGTCTCCTATCAGTACATCACCAAGAACATCTCCCCATCGTCCTCCCTCTGCTTCTTCAGCTTTACCCTTCACATTCCCTCCATGCTCTTTTTTCTATTTTCTCTGCTGTGCTCCTGAAACCACTCCCTTCCTCTTAATAAACAAGAGTAATTCTTTCAGTGGTGATAATGCTTCGTATAGCTTTTAGGAGAATGTGGTTTGGTCTCAGAGAGAATCTTGAGAATTCTTGCAGAAAACACTCATCCTAGGAGTTTGAAATGTAGCATAGATGAGGTTATTCTGTTTTCCTTTGAATTTTAATAGCACCTGTAGTGTTCCAGGCAGTGTCCCAACACAGGACAGGTGACCTCAGGGCAAGCTGCCTTATACTGGCAGAGAACGTAGAGAGAAACAGGCTCAAGAGATGACAGCTGAGACAAGTTCAGAAGTTAAGATCTACACTGAATATGTAAGATCTTATCCTGTCACCATTGCACTAAGAAAATTAAAAACTAGATACTAGATTTAGACACAGATTAAAGGACAATAAAACAATTTGACAATTTTGTTGACCCTTGATATTAGAATATTGTGTAAATTGAAATCTGTTGCCAATCTTAAATAATTAATATAATAATAAAAATAGATATTAATTTTCATTCCCCTCACTCTTTTCCATTGTTCTTCCAAAAATATAGATAAACTATGAAAAAAATTAAAATATTGTTTGTGCATTTGCTTTTCTTGGTATATGACAAGTGGTAATATTTTTTGTTTCTGTTTTTGTAAGACACTTGATTTTAAGATCTAAGTTTCTTAACAGCTATTCATTCAAGCAAATTTTCCTGATTTCATTCCCCTGTACTTATCCATGCCATACTAACACTGCAACTATCTTAAATTTAATATGTATGTGCTTTTAAAAGCTGTATTCTGCCCTTTAAGTAAAAAGTCGTAAAGAGCATTGAAGAGTTTTAGCTTTTGGCACTCACATCAGCCAGAGTCAATCCATTAAGCACTGGCCGGCAATTTAAAGCTTTATGTTGCTTTGACAAACTGGAGGTTACTATCCAACATAGTTAAATCAAAAATTGTCCTGCAGTTGACTAGAGAACCATATTCTACTCTCAGAAAAAGCCATTCTAAATTTCTCCTACTCATAAGAGCTGTCATGGTAACAATATGCAAGTGTTTTTGTTTTAATTTGCAGCAGGCATGCCAAGTGAAGTCCCTGTGAAAGTGCAGGAAGGAAACAGAATACCAGGACAAACATAAACCTGATTCAGGGTAACCACAAGAAAACCCACAATTTTCTAGACAAATATTTTGGCCCTATTCCCTCTTTGGGGAAGCCACTGTGAGTCAAAACATTTATCTACAGAAATTTAATGTCTTTAGTCTGATTTACGGTGAGAATTTCTAAAAGATGGACTTCCTTATAAGTCATTTCAAGCTCCCATGAATCCACTGCCAATTTTTACAGCATTAAATCCTTGACTATATTAAGACTACTCATTTTAAAGATGTACGCAAATTTTGGGATTTTCATACTACAATACAATGAAGTACCTGAAAGACTGAAGTTTTCTGAATGATATATCAAATTGAAAGGGAAAACTGCACAGTGAAAAAAAAAGATTTACCAGCAGCACATTTTCCATTTGCCATAATTTTGTGGTCTGGCACTTTCCACAGTGGTAGATACAAACACTTGCCCATATTAACAGGAGTTCCAAGGTGATTGTAGATGTAACTGTGCATAGCTCTAGCCTTGTCTGTCTCAGAAAAGATCAAGGCACTCAGCCGTTTAACACTACTTCTGCATTCTGATACTTAACCCTCTATTAGAAAAGGTTGAAAAAAGTGACAGAATTTGTATGCATTATAGATTCTGATTTTATAATTAATAAAATAACCTGACTTAGAATAAAAGACCATCCAAAATATTGCATTCTTACTCTTCCTTAAATGCATGAGTAAAAATTCTCAAGCTCCTAAAAGGCAAATACAGGATTATTCCTACTTATTTTAGCTTTATAGACTAAATTATTAAAATTTTTATAATTAGAGTAAGAATTCATGAATTAGCATTCAATTTTAAAGTAAATCAAGATATGGAATTTCTACAAATTGCATTTTAGGTGCATGCACACTAAGACTGCACAAGTCTAGTGGAGCAACATGCTTGAGACCAGATCTTTGAGATTCAGGGAATGAGTCTCAGCCAAGCAGAAGCAGTCTGATGACTACCATGCTGGAGGACAGTGTGCACAGCACAGAGACAGCCTACATTTAATGGGTGAAAATTCTGCCAGATATGCTCAGAGAGAGCATCAGCACCAATTTAGTGGGAAGTCCTCAAGAAGAAAGTAAAGGGGGAGGGGTGAAGACCACAGCCACAGCAACTGCTTTTGCAGAACCATAAAGACACAGACACACAGAGCCCAGCAGCAGTGGGTAACATCACATTTTTAGCACAGTGCACCCAGAGGTTGGTAGCAGTCATTTGTGAGGGCATTAGAGGAGACAGTGGGTGAGTCAATATGTGGATCCATGGGACATGCAGAGGTCCTGTCTGCAGTCAGACCAATCACACCTGGCCTACTTTGGCTCCCAAAGATGACATGGCTCTTTCAACTCCAAAATGGAGACAACCTCACTTTCACTGCTTCCTTGCTCATCAGAAGCCTTGCTTCCCTTGTAGCTCACCCTGACTTTGCTGGGGACTGAAAGGATTATTCTTGCCTTTTCTTTCACTCAGAATTGCCTTTTCTTTCACTCAGAATCATTTGTCCACATTACAGGCACTGCACACACTCATATCAGAATAAGCCAATTAATTAGCTTAATAGTTTATTTCTATCTTTCTCTCTTTCTATGTAAAAAATATTGAACATTATGAAGATCCTTTTAAACAGATATTAAACACTAATTTTTCATTAAGGGCTTGAAGACTAATGAACTATATTAATGAACTGTTGAAGCTAGGAACAAGAAACAAAAATTGCAGTCTAAAGCATATGTGAGATTATAAAAATGAGGCATATAAATGGTATGGAGCTATAAGCATGAAGGATAATTTTTTTATGAATAATATATGAATGTGAAACCAACAAAGCACTAAAACTGAAAGCAAAATTTGTATATATAACAAAGTATTTTCCATTCAATATCAGGATTCTAGTGTATCCCTTAGAAATTATAAAATTAAATGAAGGTATATTTTGTAACCTGATATATAAAATTGTTATAAATGAGATAGTTGCCTGTGACTGTGAGTAATACAGAAGATAAAAATATATTAGTGCTCCTAATACATTTCAGAACTGTGCATTGCATTGTGGTAATCCAGATAACTAAGCTGGCTTTAAACAAGCAAGTCTGTCTCCATGGAGTAGCTATCAGGATATTAGAGCAATCTGACTGTGTCTGCATGGTGCTGCCTCTGGGCTAATTAGTGCTAGCACAGTGCTGCACTGATGTGATTTTGAAGCTATCTCGGCTGGAGTTAGTTCAGCTATCTGCACAGCACTACCTTACAGCTTGTTTAAATGACCCTAATGTCTAAAAAACACCTGTTAAAGCAATCACACTCCTCACTTGACTAACATGAACATGGCTGGGATCAACACCTGCTGTGTTACTGGAGGGCGAGACAGAAACGGGTGTATCACAAATGCCCTCAACACACAGAAACAACTCCTGCCTTTTCTTGCTAAAACAGGAACCCTCCAGGAAAACACAATGCAATGATATCAGCTGAGCTGTGATACCTGTGTTGACTGATAGCAGTGTCTGCAATCACAGATATAGTGGAAACACAGGGTGGCTTCCATTGTGTCACTGTCCTTATAGTGTCAGTGAAGTGGGTTTGAGGTAAATATACCAGAGGCATCAGTGTCACAGTGTTTTCAGGTAACCCATTTTTTTAATTGCTGTCCAGCTTCTGGTTATGGTAAGGCTAAGAAAACTACTGCCAATTGGTACATGCGATTTGGGCACAGATGTTACATCTCCTTTTGAGTGGAGCAATGTCTACAGAATTCCTTTTATTGTTCTTGTCCTGCTCAGTAATGCTTTCATGGATATCTGCCTTTTACGTAATGTCAATTATTTTTCCATTCACATTCACCAGAATTATGTTGATCTCAGCCCATAAAGCTCTCCCATCCCAATTCTACTCATGGCTTAATGAGCTCTAATTCCTTGCTAAGCTACAACATTTTGATGCTTACAGGCTTATAAAGGACTTTTGTAATACCAAACTCCACTTAGGAATAAGGTTGGCATACCTTCATATGATCAAAATATTGCTATAAATAATAACATTGTTAATATTTTTACAGTCTTTTTCTGTTTGCAGAATCACCATTATACTGCAGTAAGAATAAATCCACCAGACAGAAGTGATTCCCTCCCTCCTGTCTGGCCCACTTTATGGCCACCACTGTGTTTCCCAGGTAATCAGCCCTTAGTCTTGGTGGCTGCTCCCAGCAGTGCCCTGCCAGACGGACAGCCAACTTTTCTCCACGGGTAAGCTGGGTTTAGGTTATCCTCTCATGTTCCTAGCCTCAGCTGACTCAGGTACCTTAGCAACAAAAGCCTTGCAAAAAATAGTCTCTTATACAGACTAATGTTTCATTTGCATAGAAACAACCCCCTCCCAAGTCTCTTTTTTTGGGAAGGATGGGATTATACACGCTTCATAATTTCAAGCAGTTTCACTCAGCATGTTGTGCTATTTACAGCCAAAACCACTTTTCCCTTCCCCTACAAGAGAAGCAGAATATTTTAAAATCCTTATCTTTAAAAACTACTCATTCTGCTATTTCTTTCCTTGTGCTACCAGATAATCCCCTAGATCAGCTTCCTCATTATCACACTTTACAAATTCGCTTTTAAATTTTATCGTAGATTTATTTGCAGCCATAGTCTGATTCAACTGAGCTTGCCAAGTAGGAGGAAGTGAGTCAACTCTTGAGTGTATGTTGGAACTTAGGAAGGATTTTCTGTCAGCAGGAAAGAAGAATGTCTGGAATAATACAGTTAATAATTTTCTCAGTCTATTGTACTTTTAAAAGACTAAATAAAAGATAAATTTTTTATACCAGTACAATATTTTGTGGAATAGCTTCAATAAAGGCTCAAAACACTTCTTTCAATTCAGAGCAATATTATACTAACAAACAAGAAAATAAATCCATCTTTACCTTTTTAGGATCTGACACATTGTTAATATAAATAGTGTAGACCCCACTTTTGTTAAAACCAGATTGGTATACGTCTGCACAGTCTCTGAACGGCTTTTCTTCTTCCTTTTTTGCATTCTTTAGTAAAACTGCAAAACAAAAAACATGGTAATATAAGTTACAACAACAGCCTTAAGCATTTCTGTATCTAGGAAGTCCACTTTTGCACACTGCATCCCTTTAAAAAATGCACAGAAATAATTTTACTGTGTTTCTTACACAGATCATGCATTTAGCAAATTCTAGTAAAGAACTAGTATGAAGCTTTTGGACAGATGCTGAGTAGGCACCAGAAGGAGTCATGATACAAAGAGCTAAACAGAGCATCCTGTCTGCTGAGGGGTAACACAGCATGTTCTTTCTGAGTGCAGAGGTCTGTGCTGCTGCAGGTGTTGCCACTGACTAAAGCTCTACCTGGGAGGTTGCCAAAGAATGCCCCAGAGATGGCCCATGAAGGTGGAAAAGATGCTCAGTGTTGTGATCTGACACAGATGCTCACCTAAGACAGCAATTCTGCAAGGAGAGAGTTTGTGCTGTTCATGAAGTGATGACTTTTGAGCAGCATAGGAGCTTGGGACAAGGAGGCTGCTTGCTTAAATTTATTTTTTGGAAGGGAATAGTTTAATTATTTTCATAACTGCATTCATAAATGTGGTTAAATACAATAAAAGAAAAAAACAATGCTACTGAAGTCAGGTGTTTAGAGGCAAGATTTATAGAATTCATTTTGGCTCAGCACCGGAAAACAGTTAATGTTGTAACACCAGTGCAGATCTTGATCCTGTATATTACAGACAGACCATATATATATGAATCTGGGCTGAGAAAGCAGGAGTGCAAGACATTGAGAATCCCAGTCTTGAACAACCAGGAAATTCCCTGTAGAAGGAGTAACATCTGAGAGTGTTCTTCACTTTCACAAACAAACAGTGAAGGATATGATTTCATTCCAACAACACATATTTTAAGTGCATCAGCATTCCCTTGGAAATCCATCCATCTACTCAGATTCTTAAACATGTCCTTAAGTGATGTGCAGGGTTCGGGCCAGCACTTCATTAATCCCTACAATAAGGATACAATATTTAAGTCTTCCATTCACACTCATCCTCTGGTGACAGATACTTCTTCTTCATTTTTGGCTTGAAAGTGTGAGTTATAGATACAAAAGGGACTACATTTTATTCACTCTGAGTGAAGTGGCCTCTGCTGCAAAACTGATGGTGATGTGCAACAAGGCAATGGCCTTGCGCAACATGTGAGCCATAGATGGTGAGAATAATGCCAAGGGTGTGCAGTTGGAAATACTATCTTCCCTTTGAACACCTCAAAGCAGTATTTTAGGATGGCAAATTCCTGCCAGAGCACTTGGTATTAATAACATTTCACAAATGGGGAAATTGATGCCAAAAAAGGTTAAATGTTTTACCTCAGTCATTCTATGAAAAGGTAAAAATAGAAAAATAGTGAGAAATCCAATCCTGACTGTAAGACTATACTGCTCTCTAGGTAGGCATTTTGCACAAAAATGATATTATTCTTTCCTTTTTATGTGTTTTATATTATTATTTTAAAAATTTATTTTAAGAAACAAAAATCCCTTACTTCTCCTCTTCCATGTATTTGCTTCATGTTTATTAGTTTTATTCAACACCATAACCCCCCCCCCCACCATTTATATATTTGCATATGAAATTCAATTAGGAAATCAATGGCTTTGAAACTTGGCCATATTTGGAAAATGTAGTGCTGGCAATGTTGCAGATTACACACTTTCCTGTGAGATGGCAGAGTGAGGTCCTTAGCAATATGCACATCAAATGTGCACTCTCTTAAAAGTGCCATTTTTTAGATAAGTAATGGAATTGAGGTCCTCGTGATTTGTGCTAATTAAAGACTTCATGGTACTTTCTGCAATCAGATGGTGTTAGTATCTGTGGCCAAAGTCCAACCTGAATAATTACCTGGGGCTGGAGCCAAAGCCTAGAGGAGTTAAAGCAAAGCTTCTCATTGATTTCAGAGGGCTTTAGAATATATCCATTCTTTCTGGCCTGACTATCTCTAGTGCTGTTGTTTCAACTGGAGACATCAGTCTCTCCTGTCTAAAAAATTATACTTAGTGGTTCAGAGGCACTGCTCATTTCCTTCAGTCTTAAAACACTTATATTTTATTAGCTGTATGCAGAGATTATCTTGCCTCTTACATGAGTGTTATACACACATTGAAAACCACTTGGAAATAACTACTAAGATTCAATAAAGGAAATTTGAATTTGGATCCTTCTTAACTGAAACTTAGACAAAAGAAGTAATAAGTATGTCCTAAAGTTTATATCATTAAAATTTTAAACAAGATAAGATTTTAATATTAGAGCAAATAGCTTCAGTAATTTTATAAAGAGATGGATCTCCAGGAATCATTTTTAGAAATATCTTCTCATGCTTAAAAACTAAAAGAAACACAATAAAAGGGATGTTTATGTGAGATGAAGTTGAAAATGACAGATAAATGTCATAGATTTGTCCATCTTTCCTCTTAGACAGCTAAAGTAACTGAGATCACACAGAGGGCAAATGTGTAATTTCCTAAAAGCTAAGCAATCCAATACCTATTCGGGGCTTTTTGCACCAGAGGTTTTATTCCACTGTAGCCAGGAGAAGATGGCTTTCCTTGGGTACCTCTCACCCCTCTTTCAGAAGCTGATGCTCCCAATGGAAGAAAAGCCCAGCTCCTTCACAAGGACCTGTACTATTACAGATTGCAGCACAGTATATTAAGCATGACTAGCTAAAGTTTAGGTTTTCTTAATACATCACACTGTAATTTGAAAGAACAGCCCAAACTTGACAGAAAATTAATACTCAGGAATGTAACTGGTAATGTGCTTTTAGCATAAAATATGTTTTCTCTAAGGTTTGCTGTTGTTTTTCTAACTTAATATTCCATTTAGTTTCCAAACTGCTTCTACGTACTATAGCTCTAGACTATTTTTTTCTACAACATTACATAGACCTTGAATCCTTTATACATTAAGTAAAGTCCCTGAATGATGTATTGGCTCACATATGGTAGATGTGTAAGGAATTTTTTTCAAATGTAAGCAAGTTCAAATAAATTAGTTTTAAAACCAAATATGTAACCAATAAATTCCTTTGTCAGCTTCAAGATATTGACTTTACACAAACTTCTACTGTTAGTTTAGCTGTTTTCAAATACAATGCTTATGACAGAGTGTTATGTACCTGAAGAAAAAGATAAGTCTATGTCAAGCAAAATAATATTACCATTTATTAAACCTGACTGCTTAGCCAAGATTTGGAGCCCTGGAGGGTTTCTTGATTGCCTTCTCTGGATGAATAAACTGGTAAGGAAGTCATGCTCCTTTAAAGCAATGATGCCTGTGTGGAAAGTCCTGTTTTCCTGAACAGATGGAGAACCTGCAATAATTTTTTCACCACACTTCCAAAAGCCTTCTGGGTAATTTTTAGCCCAATAACTTTCTCCTTGTTTTTCCCTACTTGATGGGAATTATTTCTTTCAGTTATTAGTCCTTCAGCTCTTCCTTTTCCACGGTGCCTTGGATAATGACTGGAGTGCAAAGAGTACAGGAAGCACCATCCATACCTGCCCAGGCCCTGTGGATCCCAGGAACCCAAATCAACGAGGTCTCTGTCAACACATAGGCTGTGCAGCACCAAGGCTGAGCAGCTCTTCTGCTGGCCCTGCTTCCAGGATATCAACCCTCAGCAGAAAGCCAGGGTCAGCACCTGAGGCTGTAGCCCTCCAGTTTTATTAGAGTGGCTTACCTGTGACTGCAGGTGAGAGAGCTCTGTCATATAAGGCTTTTTCCCAAATCAACAAGCAGGGAAATTTAACTGATTGATAGTTATGTGTGCCCTGTGTAGAGTGAGACTATTTTTCTACTATCAGTTGTAAAATTAAATCCATAGTTAATTAGTTTTTTTCCTAACAGGTGTCACAAATGGAAGATGTTTGCTTTTCTGCCCAGGCTTAAAGAAATACCAACTGATTACTAGGAATAAGTAGCTTTTGAAATATTTAGTAATTTAGTATTCTCCTCTGGGAATATGAAATTTAATGCATACAATATATGTTTTTCTTAGCTGTATGAAAATTATCTAATTTCATCTCAGCAAGGGAAAAAAATTAAATAATCTACTTGATTTTTATTTTAACTGAGATTTCTGGTTGTTTTTGAGAAAATTGTCTCATTGCTTTTCAGGTCTCTATCAGATATCTGGTGAATAGCACAGCTTGTCTATAAGCAATAAAGAATGTTAAAATGCAGCTCATTATGTTCACTGAATCAATAATCACAATCATACTTCCTAAACTATTTGAGATCTGAACTGCTGTGTTTGTGAAATCAGTTGAGACTGAGTTAATCACTGGACTCTTATGTCCTTTAGTGATACTGACAACAATGAAAAACAGCTGTTTGTTTTTATACTTGATAGTGAGTTATTTGGACAGATATGCAGAGATTTCTCTAGTGTCTGAGTGAATAATTATATTTTCATTTTTTCAATGTTCTATTTACATAAATTTAATTTTCTTATAGAAGTACCAAAAGGTACTTAAAAAAATCATTCATGCTTTTGAAGTAAGAAAGGAAAAGTCTTTCTCCATATCTTATTGGCATATATAATTGACCTAAATTTTAGTTGCACTATCAAAAGCATGTGAGGTAAAAAATTATGATCCTTGTTGAGCAACTCTTAAAAAATCAAAAAAGGAGAAGATTGTAAATTGATGGTTTCTACCTAAAGCTGCTAAATTCCAGGACAGGGCCATACAAGGACTGCTAAATTATGGTTTCTGTCTAGATCCTGACTGCAAATAAATTTTGCCTTGATCTTGTCATTGTTCCAGACATATTGTGGGGAATCTTGCATTTCTGTAGGTGACCCTGTGTCTCTGACCTCTTTCCCAGCCATTTGGGTGCAGCTGCTGTTCACCAACAAAATTCCAGTTATGATGGCAAATAGTGCCTGGCTTGTGAAGAATCAAATCCAGAAGTTTGTTAATGTTATCCGAAGCATGTTACTCAAACTGTCACAGTGAGGAGGCTGGAACACTGCCCACACAGATATGCATGTTCCCCAACTCAGCAGCAGCAACCACAAACAGATCTGACAGAATAAGGTGAAGATTTTTTTTTGGTTTGAGGAAGAAAAATATGCAGAGTCTTATAGTTTTTGCTGACTTACAGCCAGAAGTATGGTCTGCTCTTTCAGTGTCATCTTGCATATACCAACCTCCACTTGAGAACAAACATCAAACTGCAGCCTAATAGCTATGACATCCAATATTCCCTGCAACAAGACAAACCCTGTGACAACACCATTGTGTTGCAAATGTTACACAAACCAAAAGAAAAAGCACAAACCTGAAGGCTGATTTCAATTCAGGTCTGCTCTCCAGATAACTACAGTGATGCCTACAAACTGGAATGATAGCTATGCAAGAGCACACTTGGGTTCCTCTTAAAATGGACTTGAAAGAACATTTTCATTCAAGTACATATTACACACTATTTGTTTTTCTTCCACAAAGCATGTGTCCGTATTATTAAATCTACCACTGCCACTCAATATAACCAAATGCTAAAAATAATCAGAAAACTACAATCCAGTGAGATGTATGAAACAAAAAAATATTGCAGTTACTCATTCTTGATAAAGTATCAGTTTTTATGCATCTAACTAGTCATCTAAAAGTTTTAAATATGAATTTATATGTAGTTACTCCCCAGTTCTAATTATTATAAAGACAAACTATCAACTCCTGATTAAAAACTTTCTCCAATGTCAACTTTATTTCCTACTTTATTAATTCGATGTTTTTATTTTCAACCCCATAAAGCCTGAAAATCTTAGAAAACCAAAACAAAATGGGAGGATATTAGTATGACAGCTGCTTCTGTATGTCTTGGAGCCCAGCAGTCTCCTCAGATACATCACTGCTTATGTACACATTTCTGTTTACTAGGGAGGTGAAAGGAATTTTAGGACGGGAGTTTGGACATGCATTTTCCTTTCAACAAAATACGCATGTACCAGAATGCTTTTAAAGTTAATATTTCTTTGTGACATTACTCTGAATCTGACAAAAAGACCAGGCCATTGGCAACTTGGAAAGGTCATTTTGCCATACTGGAATAAAATATTTCTCTTCTGAAACTATTGTTCCATAATCAAATTTATAGATTAAAAATTTGCAGAAACTCATGTATAAAACTGTATTGTCAAGGCTCTCATTATTTCCAAATGAAGTTATAAGACTAGATATCCCAGGTTACATTGCTGATCCAGCCTTCCCAGTGCCCCATCTCCAGTATCAGGGCCCTAGAAGTCATGGGGTTTCCACCCTAGACTTGATCTTTCAACCATCATCTTCTGTTTTTTTCTTCTTGTACTTTCATAATTACTTATTTTCTTCTTATTTTCTTTTCTTTTAGGACTTTTCTCCTCAGGAGGGCCCTAAGATTTTGCAAAAGCTTGGCTGACACCTGGCCTGAAAATGACTCTTCATTATGAACAGATGTTCAAAGCAGATGACTGGAGAACAGCATAAGCACAGGAAAGCACATCCAGGAATTTACAGTATAAGTTCTTCCTCCACCAGATGTAATATCTGCATCTTTAATAGGTTTTGAAAGAATTTTCTTCCATTAATTTCTCCAGTTTCTCTGAAGTTTTTGAAGCCACGCTAATTTTCATCATTCAGCGTCCCATACCAAGGAACTCCATACACCTACCATGTGAAGGACAACTTCCCTTTGTTAGCTTTGATCAAGAGTGCTCCAGCTGCTGACACTGCATTCTCAGCTGAAAATGTCAGTAAGTCTGCACCCATGCTCTACAAGCCACCTACAATTTCTAATGCAATATCCTTCCATTATCTTTTGCATCACCTGAAGTATTTGTCATAGGTTTAATTAATGGTATTTCACATACTCAGTTATCTGTCATTGAAGTTTTTTTGTTGCAGTTGTTCAATACGGGTTCCAATATTTTATATACTTTATACAGTATTTTTATATATTTTATATACTTTACACAGTATTTGAACAAACCACTGATTATGTGGTACATTTTTTTTTCTGATTTCCTGTCTACTTCTTTGTAACAATTTTAAAAATTATATTTTCATTTGGGCCGTTAACTGGCAAGTAACACCTCCTGCATCTTTCATTCAAGATCTCCCTGGGAGCTTACCTTAAATTCATATGGGTACTTTAAAAGGTGAGAGAAAATAAAACTCTAGAATTTCATCCTTAGGCACATTAATTTGCTGAATGATGACAATAGAAAATGCTGGCTTTCATTAAAATGTTCAGACTCTATAAATGTGTGTATGTTACACATACACATGCACATTTTGAATGTCTAAGGGAGCACCTAGTCCTAACTCCAAATGTGGTGCAATCACAAAATGTCACTTACACGAGCAGTGCTGCTCTGGCTGTATCTGTTGGCTGTGGACTGGTTCCATAGCCACAGAATGAAGCAGCTAATAGGAGACCTTGCAGAAACTGTTTGGATTTGTTGTGGGGTAAAAGGGGGAGGCAAGGTTAGGGGGTTTGCTTGGTTGCTTGGTTGTTTTGTTTGTTTTGTTTCTTTGTTGGTTAGGCTGTTTGTTATTCTGCTGGAGCAGTTCAATGATCTGGATTCACCATGTGACTCTACAGTCCCTGGACTGGATGGAGAAGTGGAAGGATTTTGTTCCCAAGGAAAGACGACAAAAGCGAAAATAGTCCCTTTGCTCTCAACCTCTATCCCCTAATGGCTTCATGCATGGCCCTCACTGCATGTGGGAGGCCCAGAGAGCAGTGTGAACCTCGCTTAAATACAACCCAGGGTAACTACCAGGCCATGCTGAAATGCAATTAGCAGGGCTACAATGATTCTACCAGCCTAGGCTCTAGTCCAGTACCAGATTTGTTAGGAGCACTAAGGTTCAATACACAGAAGAGATTGAATCAATACTTTTAACATGAGGAGAAAAGAGAAAAGGTGTAGTCAATTAGATGTCTCAGGTTAACATTTATAGAAAGGTTTTAGCAGCAGTAATAGAACATTACTTTGCCCTCCCACACAGCCTCTAAGAGTCTGCAGTAAGAAAGGCAAACAACTGCATAGTGAGAGCACTCAAGCTATCCAACTACTTATTAAATAAATCATTTAAAGCAGAATTTCCCTCCTGTAGTGCTGCAGGAATTAACTTGGTCTTGGAAAACGACATCAACGTAGTGAGCTTTCACCCTCTCCAGGGTATAATTATTTAATACCTAATAAATTATCTACAGTTATCAAGTTTGTTTCCCAATAAATCCAGCCTTAGTGACTGGCAAGAACAATAATACTTCAAATCACTGTGCATTTGAAAGAAATCACTTAAGAATGCAATAAAATGGTCCTCATTAGTGAGCTGCAATAGAATGCCTTATGGCCCATTTACAAAGAGATAAAGACACTTAATTATCCAGCTGCAATATTATTCCTTAAGAGTTTCTGCTTGAGACAGCAATTTTGTGAGTAAGCTATTCACTGAGAGGAGAACTAAAGAAGTCTTTCACTAACTGTACAAGGAGATTAAGTTGCTGGCATTGTTTATTACTTCTAGTGTCCGTATTTCTTTAATTGATTTATATTTTTCCACACAGACACCCTAATGTGCATTTGATGTTTCCATCTGAGCAATGGTATGCATACAATGAAATTTTTTACTAACAAGACATTTGGGTGACACCAACAGTGCTGTTAGTTGGTTTATATATGCTGATATTCTTTGTAATATCTTTGATGTGAATGAATAATGCCAGTTTCACAAAACTGAGTGAAGAGGGATTTGGCGCTGACCTATACAGTAAGAATGAGGGTGGATAATTGATTTTACTATCAACAGTCAAGAATTTATACACACTTCCAGTATAAAGTTTTCAGTACAAATAAATATTGATCTCCTGCTGTGATCATCAACAAATTACTGGGGATAAAATATCAGAATCCACAACTCTGTTTTGAAGAACATAAATATTTTCCACTGACATAAATTTCAAATGCTGCACAATCAAATTTACTTATTTCAGAACTGAATCTCTATTAAACTACAGCCTAAGCTGCTACTACCTAATATAATTTGTTGTACTTGATTTAAAGCACAACTTTGAAATTAATGTATTCTTGCCTAAGCAGGGTATGAAAATATTTTTATTTTTAAAACATGATGATTTGGAATTGATATTTTTTAGTTTTAGAAAAAAAAACCACAGGTAGTCATCATATAAATATCAGCACTAACATCATTATCTTTTATCACATAATATGAAGAGAAAGGTTACTTGTAGTTTTAAGTCACCTCATCATGAAAAACTCACTTGGACAGAAGTGACCTCATTGACCTAAAAGAAGTTCAGACCTGAACTCTGGAGATGTTAGGTGAGTCCGATAAGACTGACCCCAAAAAACTCTCCAGCAGAGCTTTCTGAGCATCTCTGAAAGTTGCATATCAATAGAGAGTCTTTAACCGAAACAGGGATTGTATAGCACTTGGACACAAAAAACAAGAAACACAATAGCTGGTGCTGGGGTGTTTGTTTAACTGAACATTTACACGACTGCACAAAGTCAGACCAGCCTCTGACTGCAGCCCTGCAGCACTTTCCAGTTCATTGGCTCAGTAGGATCCAGCCACAAGAAAAGTAAAGGGACCCCTCTTCCCTGACACTGGGTGCAGAAGAAAGATTCATTTTTTTCTCCAGCTTTCAAAATATAATAAGAGCAGATCACATACTGGAATGTATCTTTGCAATAGTGAGCATTGTGAATTGTCGGTGAACATTTTCTGATAGTGATCTTCTGATCTTTTTTTTAAACTAAAAGTATTTCTGTTATGCTTTAAGATATCTTAATAAAAATGAAAACCTCATGCTCATAAAATCTCTGAAGATGGAGGAAGTAGAGAGAAACTGATAAAATTGATGTTTTCCATAATCTTGAGCACATAATGTCAACCTTAGCTGAAGTGATTTGCTTTGACATCTTTGGGGAAGTTGAAAACTGTGGAACAGCAGATGGTTTCAGTGCATCAAACTGGATTTTCTTTAAAGATCTGGTTTAAAGCTTTCTACTTTTGTCAAGTCTGAGGCTTTTAATTTATTCTTAACCAATAAAAAAATTAAAAAATAATTAGTATGTTGAAAACCTTGTATCATAAAACCTTGCTCTTCTAAACTGCTAAAATCTAGTGGATTTAAATATCCTCATTATTATATTCCAATGTATGGAATGGTGGAATCAATAGAATAGAATAGAATAGGATATTTGTCTTATCAAACACTGTAAAAATATTAATATTTAATTTACTGTTCTCTTCTTCTGTCCTGTGTTCCCACCAGGATTTTTGATTTGGTTTGATTTTGGCTTTTTGTAGTTTTGGATGGTTTTTTGAATTTTGTTTTTCTTTTTAAATTTTGGGTTGTTGGGTTTTTTTTTAAATACTACCCTGTATTATAAAATGTACCTTTGAAGTCTGTCTAATGAAGAAGGTCAGCATCACTACTGAGGCAATTCTACTTCTGTCAATGGAGTTTCCCCTGAGCCTGTAACCTTCAGGTCATCTCTTTGAAGTTCTCAGTCTATTCTCACTCTTTTCACTTTAGAATAAATTTTTACATCATATCAACTTTGGACTAAGATGTGAAATTGATTAATTACTGCTTAATTTTTTTTTAAAATAAATTGATTGCTATACCTTTTAAAAGCATGAATTCCATTGAAATAAACTTTTGCACATATTTATTTTTTCTACCCATAAACTAGGAGACTTGTACCTTTTCTGAAATGCCAGACTCACTAACCACGTTATTTACTTTATGAAGGCAATAGGCACTTCTGGGAAGGTAAATTAGTGGCATATACATGCATTATTTTGAGAATTAAGCTTAGCATCTTGTCAGCATTCAAGAGGAAGATAATTCTTCCTTTGTCTTTTACTAAGAGGTCACAAAACCAGACATGCAGGACGAAACTTTCTCTTCTGTTTCATTAGTTTTCTGAGGTAAGTAAGTTTAGGCCAAACATTTTAGCAAGGTATATTATTAAACAGTCTGAAAGACAGCCAAAGGAAAAAAAAAAACCTAATAGGAAAACAAAAATAAATTTATTGTTAAATATGCTTTCCAAGTGAATTTTACATTCCTTTATCCTGTGGGTAGGACTACCTAGGCAGTTATCACAAGTTATGCAGCAAATTTTTAATGCAATAGAAATTCAATAAATTTTCTTCTACTGGAATAAAAGACAATGTATTTTTGACTGGGCACCTTTTGTGACATTTGGCTTGAAACATAATTTCCCAGTGGACCAATATATTTTCTGAACTAGTTGTTTTGAACTTGCATACACATATTTGACTGTATTGTCTATTGCTTAACATAATTTGTAGTATGTGCCTTGTTTTGGGGTTGAGGAGTTTTTTGAGCAGTATTCATATGACTGTCTACTTTAGCTCTACATATCTTCCCCATAAATAATTCTTCTGATGTGGCAACTTAGAAAGTATTTCAGGATACCATTTACTGTGTTGGAGATGTGTTGTTTGACAGTGACAGCAATGTGCTTTATAAATAAAACTCTAAGAAAAATAATACTCTAAGTAGCATGAGAAATGACCAGTTTAAAGAAAATAATAAGCATAAAACCTTTAATGACCTTTTCTAGGAATAATTTGATCTCTACCCACCTATAATTTGATCTCTATTTGTTATCTGCTACAAGTGAAACACTTTTACAGTATTGGAGATAATCATGCAATATCTCTGTGATTAATCAGGCCTTCACTTCTATGCTTTTATTTCCTCTATTTTGCTGGGGAAAGGTAAAAGTTTCATGCATTTATCTACATTTTAATGTGGAGACTACTTAATCTTTAGGTAGTTGTTTTAATATTCACCATAATGAACAATCATTTTCTTTGGAAGTTTAGTGTCTGAAGGTGCTTCTATTTTAGAAATTCTTCTGTAGAAATTTACTTGCAGATGTTGCCAAGGTTTTTTGCCCCTGCCTAAAATACAGAAATATACACAGACAATGTGACAAGTGTGTTTAGCCACAGACACAGGCCAAAATAGAGACACGTGAGTCCCCATGGTACCCTGCATTTATTTGACTCTCTGTAGGCTTTGTGACCTATTAGAGTGTCTATTTGAAGGATTGCATGCAACTGAAACTCTAGAATCGCTCACACTGGGAGAGAGGTGGGTGGCATTTTGGAAGCTGAACTCACAAACAATTCCAAGTTTTAAAGGTGGTCCTCGTCTCAAAACTGGTCTGTACCAAAACTGACACCAAAAATGGGATCTGAATTTTCTATTTATGTTCACTTATATAAAAAAAAAAAAAAAAAAAAAAAAAAAAAAAAAAAAAAAAGGTCATTTGTATTGCTTTTACCTTTTCAGTTGGTTTTTCCAGTTTTTTTGGTTGGTTGGTTGGTTGGTTGGGTTTTTTTGTTTGACATGTTTGGTCTGGTTGGTTTGCTTTATATATTCTCTTTCCCATTTGCCTTTACATTTTTCAGAAATTCTCCTAATATATGCCTGGGCACGTGGAAGCACCAAAGCAGATTTCTTAGGGTTTTCATCTAGTTCTAGGGAGTTTGTCAGCTCCTTAGACTGTTTAACTGAACAAAACCAGTTTCTGTTCAACCCTGTATCTCTGTACTACTCAGCTATATTATTCATAGGCTCCAACAGAAAAACCTCAGATAATGCCTCAATTTATTTAAATTAATCTGAAAATAAGTCTTCTGATATGATTATGTCATTACCAGAGTAAATAACATAATGACATAAATTATGTGAATCTTATGTTCTGGAATCAAAAAACAGTGATTATCATCTGATTGGTTTCAAATTAATTGGCTTAGCTGTATTATATTTTTCACTTTCACAAACAGGAAAATCCTCAATACTATGACTTATGAGAAAAAGGAAATAATTTTCCTATCTGTGACTTATCCTGGGAGAGAATTTACACATGGACGGATGGATAGATAGACAATTTTTAAAATATCACAGCATGCATGTAAGAAAATATAGTAACTTATATTTTTAATTTAGGAAAATCTGATAAAGGTACTTAAAGCCATTATCAAAATACTACAGGATTTAGACATACTTTTCAATTCCTCTCACCTCTGTTGCCCATGCTCATAAAGTTACTCGTCTTTGACAATCTTTCTAGACTTGTTGCCTCACTTAGGTTGTGCTTTCTGTCAAAGATGAGTGTTCCTGTTAAAGAACCAAAGTTCTCAAGAGGACCCATCCTTTTCTATCTCTACAGTTAATAATTAAAAACTATTTATCAATCTCAATGATATCTAATAACCTTTACCTAAATTACTCAAGTCCTCTCTTTTATCAATGGAAAATATTTCTCACTGTTACTGGCTGTTCCTTTTCTCCCTATAGTTAATTATTTTGTGCATTTCCATAATAGCAATCCACGCATCTTCTTTCCCACCTAATAGTTCTGTATGTTACAGCTCTCTCTCCTCATATGAAAATTGTTCCAGGACTCTAAATTTTTCCATTGTCCTATTCTTTTCTGGACCATTTCCATTTCTGCTTATGAAATTAGATGTCTGAGATTTACCAAAGCATAAGACAGAGGAGGTGCCACTGATTTATGTATCACTTTTTGTTATTCTCCATTTCCCAGGAAACACCAGTTCTCACGGAGCATTTTTTTGTTTTGATCATTAATGCATACATGAAGATTTGTGTATGAGTACCCAAATTTAATTTTTTGGTGTAAATTCAGAATACATCCAGTGGTACTTTCCAACATGCATACATTTCCACCTTCAACACATATTTGCATAGACTGAAGTTGGCATTAACTTTTGGCACAACCTTTATTACTTAGTCTTCATTAGAGTGGTCTTGTACTCCTGGAAAATATTAACTTAAGCTATCTGGCTACTTCAGCTGTGTATGTATCTACCAAAAATATTGGTCAGTTAGACTTAATCAGATGATTAGAAAGAAACATTTCTTCACTTTAACATTCCTTGTTAAGTTATTCTTGTCAAAGAACAAATGTATCCAAGGAAAATTCTGAACATGATAATACACAAAAGGTAATAGAGTCCAAAATCAAGGGCTTAGTTAGGCTATTAAAGTTATATTTAGGCATTCAACTGTGCTAAGCATCATTTACTTTCACAGTTCCTCAGAAGTTAAAAAGACTGTTGAAAACTCAGGTTTCCAGGCACCTGAATTTGTACCCAGGAGCCCAATTTGAAACACACATTTCTGTATTCCTCATTCAAAGTTTTTATAAGAAGCAGCTGAGGAAACTAAGTTTAGGGAAAATGTTGGTTTATTTGTTGTTTTTTTTTTTTTTTCTCTGAATCATATTCAAGACTGTTAGAAAATCTTCTTACGCTAAAAAGAGCTTGCTATATATCTCTGTATAAGAATAATATATCTTTAATTTTGATACTGATTTTAAAATACTCCTGAGCTTTATTAGAACACTCTGGCCACAGCCTTGCCAGGTTTCTTTGCCAAAAGGCCATAAAACATAGTAAAGGATTTGCATTGCATCACAATGCTTCTCTGCTGATATGAGAACAGCCTACTATGAAACATGTTATTTCATTCAAAATGCTAGGGAGCTATATAACACAATGAGCAGAAGGGAGCATTTAGAATGAGGGGGGAAAAATGTTTTTTTTTTTTTAAAAAAAAAGTAGTCTATCAACACTGGCTCAAGCAGGCAACACTTCCAAAGTAAGAGATGTAATCCTCATGACTGGAGCAGTTTGTATTTAAGCCACACAAGTTGCATGGGAATATACAGCAGAGAGAAAACCCACATTGCCTTGAGCTGAATAGTTTGACTGATCTAGTATGTTTTCTGCCTCTTAGAGAGAGCACTGTATAATGATTCAGGTGACAAGTTTTCAGTTGGGAGGATGGGATAGTTGTTTGCTGGTTTCATTTTGGTATTTTGCTTTTTATCTTTTAGTTTATGGCAGTTAGAGCTCTAGAATGATGATAATCTGTTATGCTGGACTCTTCAGACTTCTGATACATCTCAGAGAGCCCTTTCACCCATGCTTCCACAATTGTTAAAGGACTATCCCAACTCACACATCTACAGTTTCTCTCTGTGTTTATCCTGTACTTTCTCAGAAGGATTTTTATGTTGTCATTTCTATATGACTTTGCCTTGTTTACTAATAGTTACTAACATATTCTTCCATGTACACCATTTCCATTTTTCACAGTGGTCTCCACCCATCTCCCTTGACCAGTTCTGGTGAAAGGAATTTCTTTCTTAAGACATTCTGCTGTGCATTAGGCATTTGAAAATTGAAATTCTATCTGAATTTCTGTCCTTGTTTTGGCAAGAAAATTGTTTACTAATAAAGACATACTTGAGGAAAATTGTCTGATAGAGTGTTTGCTGAGCTCTTCTTTCAAAGCATGTTATTTCTACCTTTTTTGTTTGGAGCACCCAGAAACAAACAAAACACAGCAAGACAGAATAAAGAAAAATGAACCCTTATTATAAATAAAATCTAATTCAAGAGAAGAGAAAGAGACATCTTTTGGATGTCTACCTATAGCACTATAAGAGCCTATATCCAAAATCATCAATACTATAATCCATATGCATGTAAAAAACCTCTGAATTACTTTCCTTTTGTTAGCAGCTTGTTCTCTCCATGGACTGAAAAGAAGGTCAAGAGTAGATGCAGTACAGACCTCTGTAAAGTTAAGATCCATGCTTGGTTGGCTTACTTCCAGCAGAAGGAGACAGATACTCAGGGAAACAAATCAGTATTGCTAGTGCAAAGGAAACATAATTTTGGCCTGTATCTGCTATGGTCAAAATATAAAAACTCAATGATTTTAAATTCAAAGAATCAAATATGGCTGTTGATACAAGGGTCAGCCTCAGCACTGTCTGAACCTTATTTGATTTGTGGGTTCTCATCAGCTTTTTTCTCCTCAATTATAATGTCTTTTTCTTTCTTGGAATAAGATCATTAAGTTTCGCTTTTCCAAAAGTTCAGGATTTAATTCACAACAAATTTGTTGTTTTATAATGCCACTTTCTTACCTCCTTCCTTGGAGCAGAGGGTGATCAGGGTGTGAACTGTATCCATCAATTCAAGCTGCTGTTTCTGCAGGACACTGTTATTGCTTGTTGCCTTGTTTAACTGCTTCTCTAGCTCCTGGATTATGTAGCTTTGCCGTGTGACTAAGCTTTGTAGGTTCTCTTTTTCCTCCTTCAAAGTGGCCAGCTCTTCTTTGTGCCTTTCTTCCATTTCTAGAATTCTGTGCTCAAGTAAACTAAAATGAAATAAAACAATTAGCAGATATTGTTTCATACCAACACAGTTAATAATATAGAAACCAGAACACTTTTTTCAGTGTATAATTTACTAACTAAATCAATAATTGTAAAATATGTCACATCTAGTAATTCAGCCCACTGAGCTTCTCTGCCAAGCAGTCAACCATAACTGATCTCTAAGGCTGCATTTTGTGACATTTGCATGTTGTAGTGCTTAAAGAACATGGAAGTGCATATGGGCGTGTTACTCTCATCTCCAAATATCCCTATGCACAAACATAAGGCTAGAAAAACATTTGAATGTAAAAGTTCAGGCAGAAAATCCTGAGGTAGGCAGAGGATGAAGAGCAGGGCATCAAAGAGGACATGGCTGGAATATGAATGGGTCAATATGATGAGACAAAAACCAGGGCTAAGTGCAGGAGAGCTTGTGAAGGGCCTTGTCACTGAGTGGAAGATGAGCATTATGAGTTATGAAGGACCACCAAGATGCATGGAACCCACAATAAATTTACTTTTTGATAGGATCTGTGAAGCTGGGATAAGAATTTCACATCAGATGAGCAGTACCTACTTTCACATTAAGAATAGTACTATTTTCCCAAAAGATAAATCAACAACTTGCATTTTATGTAGGATTTCCTTGTTTTCCTTGAGTTTACATACAAATCTCACTAACACTCTCCAGCCATGTTTGGCTTTTTCTATAAAAGGCTCCTCAGGCAGAAAACTGTTGGGCATCATGCTATATGACCTGCTTACATCAATTTTTATAAAGACTTTTTCACATGTATGGAAACACTTTCCCTGGATTTATAATCTTTTTCTAGTATCCTTCTGTGCTGTGCTGGAAGTGTTCAATTTACCAAGATCAAAGGCATATCAGATTACATCTAGAAAAATAGTGGTGTTGTAGTCTTAAAGGACAGCTAATATCTGTCAACCATGAACAAGAAGCTTTTCCAGGACAGTGCTTTGGTGCTGTGGTGGGAATTTACCAGAAAAGATAAAGAAATTAATTCAATCTTGCTGCTACTTTCTCTATGAGGTTTCTGTTGTATACATAAAAGTTGTGTTTCTCATGCCCACAAACCAAGTTGTGGTTAAAAACTTGCCAACAAACTGCTTCCTGCTTAAGTCAGTCTTAGGTTTTATTTATTTGCACTCTCCCTTTACCTTTGTTTTTTTACTTCTGGATAATAGATCAGTGGCAAAATGCCTGCATAATTTTAGGTCATTTAACCTATCAGAGGAATGTAATCAAATCCGTATGGAGTTTTTTTTACCTTATATCATGGAACCTTAATATGAGCTGTTAGAGATGATAACAATGCAAAAATTAAATTCAGGCACCAAAATCTGCTGTGCAAGCTAGAGTGAGATCAATTTATTTCTTTAAAGCAGGATTTTTTAAAATGAAATATTATAAATGTAGGAATTACAAAGATCCTGAAGAAAATATACTTTGTAATATCAATGTGTCTGGCTCTGTGAAAACCAGAAGCATCTGGGTAAAGGGAGCAAAAAAAGAAAAGATGTGAGGGAAAATACATTTTTGTAGGATCCCAAACACAAAGGAGAATGTATCTTATTTGAAAAGTCCCCTTAATTAGAAACAAAATAGCAAGATTTAGTGGAATGAAATAAGATGATAGAAGGTTACACTGAAAAAAATACGAGTTTTAAAGCCAAAGACTATAAATTATTTTAGCACCTTATCGGACCTGTGGCTGATTTTTCATCACTTGAACACTAACATTAAACATCATTGTTTAGATTCACATGGTTTTTTTGAGAATATGTATGTGCTAGCCTTTGAACTTTCTTATGCAGAAAGACAGATATAGTTTAGTTTGGCAGAAGCAGTTGCAAAATCTTCAGATGGATTTGGTTCTAGTCATAAAATACTGTCAAAGAAACACACTTCCTTTTGAAATTTATTAGTTCTATCCACAGAATAATTCTATTCACTGATATTTTTTCACAAAAATTATTGAAATCCTGATGTGACTCTAGGTTTTAACTTTTCTGATATACTAGTTACATCAATGCAATTGGGATAGGAAAAAGGTACCCTGGCCAGTCTATAATTGAATGGATGCTAGCTAGGGCCACATCCCAGTCTGACATCTTACAGACCCTCAAAATGTTGTGTATTTTGAGTGCAAGAGGAGATGTCATTCAGGAAGATAGACTATATTGCTTTATATTTATATAGTAAACAAAGACAAAAACGTTGCCTTTATCTATATGGTACAGTGCAATGTATTTCCTTAATTCCACAGTATCCTATCTGCATGTTCACAACTAAATAATTTCCATATCTGAATGATCCCATGTCAAAGAAAGAGCCTTTGACAGCCTCAAGTCATGCATTGCATTATTTGTTTCCCACTGTGGCCTTCCTAAGGCCATAGTAAATGAATCCAGGGGGATGAAAATCCTATTTGTGGCAGCACTGGCCGTGTTGAGCAAGAGAAGAGAAGCTGACAATGTTTAAAGCTCCAGAGTTTGGCATCCACAGAGACAGACAGGAAGCAGATGTTTTATGGCTTTAATAATAATATATCCTGGTATTTCTGAGTGGTGTGTCAACACGTGGTGGAAAGATGGAAATGTCATAGCACTTGCTTCCTTTACTTTTCTACATAGATTAAAAGTCCTGTAATTGTAAACTGCAAAACTATGCTATTTTCAGGAATGCATATATATTTATGCAATTATCTTTCTATATCCATAAATCTATATCAGATAAAAGTAAGTCCTGAGGACAGGACAACTCCCTGTATTCCTGGGAGAAGTCCAAAACATTCATTTTTGTTTTACTGTGAAACAATGAGAAAACTTTGGTCAAATCTCCAAATGAATGAAAGCAAAGTCTTCACATAGATTGGGGATTTCTGAACTGGTCTGTTCCAAAAGGAAGAAATCCTTCATTAGCGTGAGAAAAGCTGCTCTTATGGCTTTTGACTCCAATATTGACAGAATTATTCATTTGGCTTGTTATATTAATATTTGTTATAAATCATTTAAATTTAAAAAAATATAGAAATGCTAGGAAGTTGAAAAAATTTTTGAAACAGACTGAAAGTGATTAAAAAGATATTTAGGGTTTCTTTAACTGTGGCAAGGCCACTGTGTTACCTCTTTTTTGTAACATTAGACAACTTCTAACTAATGGACAAATACCATTATGAAATATCTTTACTGAGTGCTTGGTAAAGATATTTCCTCTAATTTTTAAAGAAACATTGTTAAAGTTAAAATTAAAATATTTTTAATAATATCCATTAATGGCTATTGCTGACACAAAATATTAGTGAGAAACAGAAAGAAGGCTGTCTTTGTTTGAATGAGTCCAACATCCTCAAAAGGCTGGCTGAAACATTCTTTTATAACACTTTCCAGCAAAATGTTATGGCTCTTTTAGCAATAGGTTTCCTGGATTAACAAATTTCCTATACATTTTAAATTCCTATACAATTCCTATGTATTTGAAATTTCTAAATTTTTGAAAATACTACTAACTTAGATATATGAAACATTCACAAGAATTACAACACGATAAAAACAAATCACCATTCACCAGAAGCATCATATAATTATACATATGCTTATTTATAAAAATGCACACATAAACACATATATATGTGTTTTTTATAATTGGAGCCTTCAGTTTGAGGAAATAAATCAGGCATTTGTGGAACAGAATAAAGTTGTGAATAAGGTGTGGTTAACATGAATAAATATCAATATTACCCATCGAACAATGATACTTTGGAGTCATTATCTTGGAGAATATTATTTTAAAACCAAACACACACACACATGCAGATCCCAAACTCAGACAAATTTATTTTTTCTAAAGGTTAGCTATGTCTCAATGTCTAATGTAGTGGTTTTGGTGGGGCTAGGAATCTATTTTCAGTGATGTCTTGACTTTGTCAGGATATAAGCCCATGGAACGACTCTGTGATGCCTCAGTGCAACAGTGCTACATCCAGGTGATTCAGAAAAAAAACTTTACTAATGCTGAAGAGGGTAGAATACCCATACAGAAATCAAAGAATGTCTTCTAGTGAAAGCTGTTGTCATTTTGAAAGGTGATGAAGTAGGAAACACTCTGACAGCTGTCCAAAGGGAAAGGAAATTCTAGTTTAGACAATCTGCCTTATAAGGTAGTTTAATCAATAATTCATTCCAGTCCACAGAAGTTTAAGAGATTTTTTATAATATTTGTTTTCAGAGTGCTCAGTTTAGACATGTGAGAACAGGATATTGACCAGACCTTGAAGATGTCCATCTTTTGCATTAAAACAATCTTTTAAAAAATTATGATTTATTACATATACAGATAAAACATACACTTCGTTGAGCTATTCAATTATTAAAGACGAATAATGTCACACTAGAAAAAAGTTATTTGGCCATATGTATGTACATTTCTTTTATTGTATATGTATGGGAAGACAAATGGATAGAGGATTTCAATGCTTACTTTTGTGTGCCAGAACATTATTTTACTAAAGAAAGCATGCAACACCTTCTTTGTACTTCCTTGTAGGTGAGTGAAATTTTCCCTATGCTGTCTGGTGCTGACCACTCATACTTGAGTGGCCTTGCTAGTCTGATACTCTCTGATCAGAGTAAGGAAATATGAAAATACGTGTCCCCATATTTCTCAGGGCCAGTAAAGTAACAAGTAACTTAGCACCATTAAGTCTAATTTTTATACCAGTGACAAGATAATTCCATTGAAATCACATAAGTGAAGTGTAAAATCGGGATTTATCTTTTTAGTATATGCACAACCCTCAAATAAAACTTGCCAGACATATTGCTTCCTCATCTTTCACAGACAGACATGAAAGAACCACTCTTGAGTCCTTGCTTTTTATAGCATACAACAATTCTTGTACTGAACGTGTTGATCCAGTATTATTTTCTGCAAATTCAAGCAAGATTTTACATTTAAATTTCACTTCCACTATTTGAAGATCCAGAATTCCATTATATTTTTCCTCATTTGTTTCATTTTAGCAAATAGAAAGTTTTTTACACTTGCATTTTGAAACAAATAACCCACTATAAATTAAATGCAGCTGGTACACTCCAGGGACAAGAAAAGGGGGTTCATAAAGCACTTAAGAAAGGAAGTGTTTCAAAAATAATTCATAATAGCATTTAGAAAGCTCTTGTGGGGAAAAAAAAGGAATGGAAGAAACCACCATTTATATTATACTGGGTGGGAACCCACAAAACCAAATTATTTATGGCATGAGAACACTCAATAGACACATGATTCTAAGGCAAATGTGACTCTACTTATGCCATGGAATATCTTCCAATTCAGTGGAATAAAAAAAAAAAAAAATTGGCCCCTCTTCCAAGCAGAGACAGGCAGTAAAGAAAAATGGCAAGAATAAATATATTTCTAGTCTAGAGAACATGCATTGCTCCCTTGTTGATATGCAGTGTTAGTTTTATTTAACGATAATACACAAGTTACTGTAGTACATCAATGATCAGTTATTCTTACTATAAGATTTTGCATAACTTTTGTCCAAAATTCAGTTCTCTGAATGTGATTAACATCTTAATTTTTTAATTAAGATTAACATCTTAATTTTTCTTATTTTATATAGAGGAAATTTTAGCACTGAGAAAGAATTTAACAGGCCACAGTACATTATCTCTTTTGATTGTTTTTGCAAAGACAATAGCTCCTACACTAGTTCCCACTGTGCTGTAAACCTACTGCAAAAGAAAGATCCTTTCCAAAAAACTTATAGTCCAGGTACATAATGTGGATAAAAGGAATTTTCTCTATTTATTGGTGAAAGTGATATGGAGAGGTATTATGAGTACCTAACTGCAAATAGCTACTAAACACAGCCTGTCAAGTAATCTGCAAATATTGTTTAAATTTAAGCAAGGTAAAATCATTGGCATGTCCAGAAGCCCAGTATCTGCTATGATCACCAAGATTTGTCCCACAGTCAACCTGACACACACAAAATTGATTTTAAGTTTAGAACTTGCAAGACCAAGACTACAGAGTTCTTTTTGAGGAGTAGATGATGATACAAGAGTGGATGATCCATATTTTAGTATAATTTTAACACTGCCCTCTCCCTAATTTTATCGGTCCCAAGGAGACTTTAAAAGAATGCACACAATGCATGCCAAGTCCTTGCTTAGCTAAAAGATGAAATTCTGTGTGCTTCTCTATCTGTCCACAAATTATACCTCTATAGGTATAGTGTATTTGTGGATAGATGGAATTTATCCACAAATACATTATACCTATAGAGAATCTATCTACAAATTCCACTATACCTCTGAGACAAACAACAAAAAATGTGCTTTTAAAAATAGCCCTCCTTTTCTTCTCACTTTTCAAAAAACATTTTATCATGATGTCAGCCAAGGCAAAGGTCAATTCAAGTAGTGCTTATTTGTTTACTGACATTAAGGCTTTTTACTCTGATTCATTCCTGAGGTAAATAAATAAATCCAAATGATTAAGTATACAAGATGCAGTCTCTTAAGAAGCCAACAAAATTTTGTTGCTAACCATATTGCATCAGATAAAAGTACAAGTACTTATATGCTTAACATTAGTTGTTATTAGTATTGCTTGAATTAAGTCAATTTTTAAATAAATTTTTAAAATATGTAAAATTAACTGCCCCTTGCCCATACCCAATCTGCCTGCAGATTACAGGAAGAGCCCACACAAGCAGTTTAGGTGAATGCTTACATGTTTTTGAGATTGCTGAGGACAAAGTTAATCCTACACAAATTTATTCATATTTCTGTTTGGTTAAGGGACATCTGCGGAGTTCAAGAGTTTTCAAAGTAATATGATTTCTTCAGAATAACATTTGCTGGAATTGCTGGTGGAAAATGGTTTTTAGATTAAACACACTAAATTAGTTTTCATAATCAGTAGCAATAATGATTCACCCAGCTTTGCAACTAGGCACATTTAACAAACATATTTCCACGTAACAATACTTTCTCTTTTCCAACACTACCTGTACTTTGCCTTCTTTGCCCTGTAGCCTCTTGCCCACTATGGTGCTAGTCTGCCTTATGCATAACCCTGGGCAAGGTTTTTCTGCCTCAGCTGCTGATTCCTGTCCAGCAGCATGGGGCCACACTGCTCTCTTTGGAAGATCTCTATTAAAACAGTCCTCTACAGCTTGTATCATATGCTTCAGCATCTGCCTCATCTTAAAAGCTGTTTGCCTCATTTCAATATCAAATGTAGGCAGAGGAAATAGAAACCTTAATCCTAGTCAGACTGACCTCACTGTCCTTCTTTCTAGAAGGGAGCTGAGAGTGAGGCTGAGGGGTCAGAGCACTCCCTGTCCTCCCTGCTCACACCTGTCCACCACAGAGACAGCAGTTGTCGGATGTTTCAAAGTGCAGCCAGGAAGGGGAGCAGCTTTTCCCACTGACCTGGTGCCAGTGCCCAGGTGCAGCTGCTGTGAGGAAAGGCCAGAGCTGCCCCGTGCTGGGCACAGCTGGTTCCAGTCAGCTGTACTGGGTGAGGAGTCAGGGACAAAAGGAAAAAAAACATTGCTGCTGACACCAAGGTTGGGAAGGGGAAGCAAGGAGGCACCGGAGGAGACACAACTCTGCAGCCTGTGGCAGAGACCATGGTGGAGCAGGTATTTCCCATGGAGGACCCTATACTGGAGCAGATTTGTCCTGAAGGAAGCTGACACCTCTGGAGAGCCCATATGGAGCATTCTTACCCTGAAGTACTTGAGCCTGTGGGAAAGAACCATGCTGGAGAAGGGAAAAAAAAACATGAGGAAGAAGGCAAGGCAAAGTGTTGTGCACTGTCTACAGCCCCAATTCCTCACCCCCTTGTACTGCTAAGGGGGCATGTAAAAGAACCAGGAGTGAAGTTGACCCTGGAAAGAAGTGGAGGAAGAGGTGAAAGGTCTTTTTGGGTTTGTTTCTGTTTCTCACCATCCTACACTGTTATTAATTGGTAGTAAATAAGGCTGTTTTGCTCATGACAGTAACTGGTGAGTGATCTCCCTGTCTTTATCTCAGCCACGAGGTTTTCATCATATTTTCTCCCTGTTCTGATGATGAGGGGGAGCGAGAGAGTGTCTGGGTGGGCGTCTGGCATCCCAGACAGGGTCAGCTCACAACACATCTCTCTGACATACTGAATTGCTAAGCCCAGTAACTCCAGGTGCTGAGTCCCTGTGTCACAGAAAGGGAACACTGGAACTGCTTCCCAGCTCTCAGTTCACTGCAAAAACTTGTGCTACTAAATAGGATTTTTATCAGCTTAAGCATATACCCCAAATGTTTACCATTGACTTCTTAAAATGGAACATGACTACAAGTATGCTACAGATAATTGAGTACAAAAGGAGAGAGAGATCCTTCTATATGTCTTATCTTTGAATCTATTAAAATTAGAAAGATGCATTAATGAAGATTTTCAGTTTCTGATGCACTTCAAGGTAGTTGAAAATCTCACAATTCAATATTAATATTTTTCTACTTGAAAAAAATCTTAAAATTATCTCTACCATGCTTTTAGGTTGCAGGAACTATGGTCATATGACTAAGTTGTCGTGAAAGAGAGTGAGATGTAAATTTACAGTGAACATGAAGAGTGGTAAAAAGTAGTTTACATTTATCATACATTTATCATCATCGTAAATTCACATCCCAGGTATTTTAGTGAGTCCATAAATATTGCCCATGCTGTCCACTTACCATATTTGCTCTTTTCACATGTTGCTTGAAACAAAGCATACACAGACCGCTTTGTAATGAAGAGAGAAAGAGACCAACTACTCACTCTTACCTGTTTTTCTCATGAATTTTTAGGATTTCATGTGTCTGTTGTAGCAGCTGTTTTTCTAGTTTGTATGTTGACAGGGAATTTTCCAGTAGCTGAATTTCAAGTCTGGATGTTTGATTTAGCACCTTAAGGATAAATTAAAAACATTAACATTTATATTGTCCTGAATATTTTGTTTTAGCAGCATAATATAATCATTTAATTCTGATTTGATGATTCATCAAAAATGGTTTCTAAATCCTTTTTTAACCTCGGCTGCTCAGCTGATGCAGATGAACTCAATCAAGCTACACTGATATGTACCAGCTGATCTTTGGCACTCTGTTTACTGTAGAATAGTAGTAGATCAGCAAAAAAAAGGCTGCCAAATAAGCTTCATTTCAATGGAAAGAACAAGAGACATGCCTCAAACATGCATTCCTATGAAGCGTGCTTTAATTGGAAAAGTGCAAGCATACTTGGAATGAGGTCAAAGTGTTGCATCTGCTGTTTTGTTAATAGAGCTACTACTTTAGCTTTCCCCTGCATTCTCTCTTTTGTGGTGTTGGTAGTTCAGTGTCTTATTTTTGTTTGGAACTGTTGACATTCACAGAGCAATCTGAATTGTCCCTTTTTGTTGTCCTACAGAGCTTAAAAAATTGAGAAACGATTGATATATAGCAACAACAATGAAGATCAAAAGCTATGATTTATCCTGTTACTCACTATTTAGCCTGACACTTGTATCATTGACAATAGGTATCTGTTTATTGAAAGTCCAATGCTGATCTAGTTTCCTGGGCAGTCCTACCTTTGTTACACACACAGAGCTAAATGTACTAACCAAATGAAATGAAAAGACACATAACAAGGGTCAATCATCAATGCTGTTATTACCAAGAAACAAAGTGTGTTTTCTGGACTCCTGTGTTGAAATGTTTTGTGTGGTAATGCATTAGAAAGGAAAGAGTTTGGGAAATGTTTCCTGCAATTAACAGCTTTTTGAAAACCACGCTGGGAACATACCTGGGTTTCAACATCCGTGAGTTTTCTTGTCTGCTCTGCTGTCTGGCTGAGGAGGCTGGTCCCTATCTCAAGCATGGTAGCAGTGTGGTTCTGCACAGCATTCTGCTGCAGCTGCACCATCTCTGATTTCATGTTTTCCACAATGTAGTTCTCAAGCTGTAAAAGAGAAAAAGTTGTAGCTGTAGTATTTTTACCTGTTTGGACATTCTGGTGTCATAAAGAGTGCATAGCTGGCATTCTTGTCAGAAGCAGAAATTTTAATTTAATTAAGGGGGATCACAAGTCTCAGTTGACCATATGATTATTGTGGTAGGGATTTGACTATCTTCCCCTTTCAGTCAGAGTTCCAGGATTCTTCCAAGTATTGTGGTCTGCTGGCATGAGTTGGAGCAGGCCCTGCCTTTTTTATCTGTGTCAAGGTTGCAGAAAACATTAGTCATGGAGATATCACAGCAGCTTCAAAATGAAACCCTAAAAAAGCAAAGCACACCAGAGGAAAATATCAAACCCTATTTGTATATCATAACTTACATGTGAATCTTTCATGGAAGAGTTCCTACCATATACTATATCCCCTGGTTTATGTCTGTGATTCAGTCAGTCAAGAATATGATTTTTTATTTGGTGGAGTCCCTAGAAAGATTTTTCACAAACTCAGCAATAAATACAGCTTAGTTTAATTGAAGTTGAAAATTTGTAAAGGATGGTGACACTGTCATGGCAATAAAAGAAGGAAGTTGTTAAGCAAAGAGCATAGAAAGCTGGTTTGCTTCTTTGCTTCTTTGGTCTTGATATTTGGTCTGGCTTGGCAAATTGTTGAACAGAATCTGAACTAACACTCTCTAAATAAATTGGGTACCCCAGGGAGAGGTGCTTTTTGTTACAGTTTGTTTTAGTCTAGTAGGCAGAATCATTCCCTTCTAGCTGACAATGTCCTTACCCTGCCACAACAGGCCATAAACCCAGGGCTAGTCTACAGTATGATGAGATTATTTCTTACTTATGTAACCATTGTTCTAGCTTGATGTCCTCCACAAAGCTTTAACATAGATATAGGTGGCCTGGAACATAGTTTTCAATACCTTCTACTGAAATAACCAATCGGAGTCCAGCTGGTTTAGACCCAGTGAAGGTTTAGCCCTCAGTTTTGTTTTGTGACTGATGCTCTTCATGGTTAGTTGATTTCAGACCTCAGCAGCAACTGTCTAACCTAATACTGTTAATCACATTGGACCTGCTTCTGTAGCAGTAAGTGTATTTCATTGTGAAAGCTAAGTTGCACAACTAAATAGTAAGAACCAGATGAAGTTGATTTAAATACTGCAAAAAGGAACAGTAGTCAGATATAGAGTGTGATTAATAAGAATGGCTGCTTTCATTTTTTTCTATAGGTCTACCTCTGCCTAGGGGGCACCACTGTTAGATATTCAAATGAGTTACTTCAGTTGAGTTCACAAAATATTTATTACAAATTTGATCATTTAAGTGGACCTACTAGTTTTATGACCTTTATTACAAAAATAGGACACTGCCACAATGTAAAATATTTTCTGCATAAGACAGTTGTTGATGTTTCATTTGTTTGTTTGTTTATCCCAGTCTGACAAAACAATAACATGGTCAAAACTAAAGTAGAAGTCCTACAGTTTCAGAAAACAAAAAGTTTGCTTGAATTACCAGGTAGCCACACTGTGCTGAAAACTTGGAGAGTGTTTTAAGGGGTTGGTAAAATTTATTTTTGAATACTTTGATAGGTATTTAAATGATATTTAAGAACCAAAGAAAACTGTACATCGCAAAGTAATGTCTACAATGGATGTAACCATTTTCCGCTCCCAGTGTAAGTTTAATGTTTTGATTTAGTTTATTACTGTGAGACATTTTACAGATATTAAGCTGGTTCAAGGGAGAGTTTCTTGATCCATTGCATTTCTATAACATTATTTTATTTTCAGAAATATTTTGCCTGTATAACTCTTTCTCATAAGATAAAATATTTTTAGTTACACTTTGTTTCTCATTTTTCTAAACAGTTTTGGGGTTTTCCCCCAAAGTATCTCTTGATTGCAAATATTCCTTGTGAATGAACCCCATAAATTGGGTGATTATCCTTTTCCATACTCAGGTCCAGAACAAGGAGACTGATTCTGGAACGTTTGAACAAGTTCAATTTCTCTGATGAATTTTGCTTCCTAATGAAACACAGGATTCTCCAGTCATGGTACTGCTCATGACAGGTTACAAACACACACATTTCCTCACATGCAATGTCTTTTGCTTGCAGATAGGAACATAGCATGTCTGTGCAATAGCTGTACAGTACATGTGCTAGCCTGGAGCTTTCTGAAACTGCCTCACTGTACATGAGGAATGTGGTGCATATGTGCAATGGATGCCTCTGAAAACCCTGAAAAATGGTAAATGCATTTATTACTCATCAGAAATCAGAAATTAGAGGTTTTGACATACAAAAAAAATGTCCACAGATAGGACATAAATATAAAAAGAAATGTATATTTTTAAGTAATTTTCTTTGCCTGTTACTTCAGTCACATTACAGAGAGGATTGTGATTGTGATGGTGATTGCATCTCTATGGAGCTACAGCAGTATTGACTAGCAAGAACACAACCATAGATTGAGGCATATTGTGTAACTCATACTTTTAATTATCCCAGTCTAACACTGTCCCCATGGTATCCACTTTGGCAATTGCCCTTGGTTAGTCACCCCTAAAACAGCCTCAGATTGAATCTGAGACTGAATCATTATAACAACAAAGCTGACTTTCCTGTTTCAGAATTACTCATTAAATGCTTTTGTAAATATTTGGTGTTCAGAGTACCACCACAATAGTTTCTGTGAGCACATCTCTGGAGTATCAAGAGCTGTTCACTCAGGCAAAGGGGGGTTGAACAAGGGCTGAAATAATATAGGAGGTTTGTTACATTTATTCCCCTTCCTTCCTCCCTTCACCTATTTCTTTTGGTTTGCTCAGTAGATTTATTGGTTGCAATACTGGCCCTGCTAAAATCAATGCCAAAATTCCCATTAGTTTCAATAGGCCAAGATTTCACCTATTATTTTATTGCAGGAAGCCAACAATTTACCAGGTTTGTTATGACCAAGCATGGAATTTCATCTGAAGCCTTCCCTTCTCTGGAGGCCTTGCATTAAGCGTATGAACTGAGCTTTCCTTGTGGTTAGTTAAGAGCAATAGCATCTATTTACTAGGCGATAAAAGGATCCTTGCAGGGTCATCTCACAGAAGATTTGACACATGGAAACCTATTCACAGAAGCAAATTAAAGAATATTTAGGGGTTTAAGTAATTTTATAGAACTCCTTCATTTTATAGTTAATTTAAATTCAATTCCTCCAGAGACTCTGAATTAAACAAGTCCTTAAATTACTGTATCTAGTTATTTCGTCTACTTTTTTTTTGCAAAAGTGAAGCAGAATTATATTCTGCATTCTTTCCCTCTCATCCCACCCCTCTAACTATATGTGTTTCCACAGCAAATTGATGTTCTTGTTATTAATTTGGCTGCATCTGCTTTCAGTAAGACTCACTACATTGCAGAGGAGTTGTGGGTAATGGTGAGTTACCAGTGGGATGCATAAGAACGTTGTAACATTCTCAGAAATAAAACTGTCAGAAGGTTCAGTGTTACTGGTTAATAAACATTCCAGAGGATTATATATTAAAAGTATCTAGCCTTTTCTGGACAATGTCCACTGAATAACCTTCATAGAAATCACCCAAACACTAATAGGACTATTAAAATGGAAACTGTAACTTAGGGTCTGTGTAGTGATAAGTGTTTGTGGCAGATGGCTTATAAATAAAATGAGCTTTTTCTTTTACTTTGATCAAATAATGCTGGTCTCAGGTAACAGCAATATGTTAAGAATTGGTATGATATCCAGAAGATGTTTTCATACAGTGCCTTACAACAAGACTACAAGTTAAAAATAACCATAGAGTGTTCTCCTACCACAGACTGCAAGTTATTTAGAAATACAGAATGATAATATCCAGTGTTATTTTGTAGGAGTGGTTTTGTGTTGTCTTGCTTTGCATACATGAATAAGCACTAGTAATGCCATACCAACCAATGAAAGGTCAATTCTTCTTTCTTTATTTTTCTGTTTGAGGGAAGGTCATACCTCCCCACAGTGACAAACTGCCTTGGGGAGTGAGATATAAAAATGGCATTTGATGTGATTTATGGTTTATAAATACACAAACAGCCTTAGTGGGAATAAGATGAAGGCAGAAATATATAGAATATCTCAGAATTTCTTTGAGTTTTGAAGAAGCAGAAAGGAATTAGGAAAGACTTTATCACTGAGAAAATTATTTTATCCATGTATTGAAAAAGCCAATACTGTATTTATTTAAAAATATATTCTATAGACTATTTGTCAATGAAGAAAATTTTATAAATGGTAAATTTGCAATGATTTAACCTTCATCTATTACAAATCCAATGAGTAGAGAACAACAATCCTTGCACAATTTCTGTTGGTGTATGATTACTGAGAATCAAGGACAATGAACATGGACGGCACGTAAAAGCGATGAATAATGCACAAATATTAAAAGTCTAAGCTGTGCCACTTTTGAAAAAACCTTGCCTGATTACCTACATTAAGATGATACAGAATCATATGGATAACTTCAGTAAATTTATGAAAACAACTTTGCAAGCTGAAGTGAAAGCTTTAAGCGACTGCTACACAAATTGGACTCATAGAAAGGCATGTTGGGATATGTGGTATACGGGGCTTTCACAAAATCATTGGTTATGAAATATACTGGTTATGAAATACATTAGTTATGAAATATATTTGTGGGTTTCAATTCTAAGAGGAACCAGAAAATTAACCCACAAACTCCTTATGTAGTCAAACAAACACTTACAAGGAAAGCTGGCTGTAGAAACTATTTCCTTTTTTTTTAATTCAATGTAACCAGATTTCTACTCTTAAAGCAACAAGAAAATAAGCCTGTTATTTTTTCAGTTGCACGTTAATAAAAGTAATTATTAGCATGATACTTGCACAATTATTCTGTGCTTATTTTTGCATTTTCATAAGTTTCTGTAATATTGCAACTGATCTTTTTGACTTCTTGCTCAGATATTTTTTATACCTCAATACTCAATCACAGTAATGTGGTTTTTCAAATTCTGTTTCTGATAGAGAAACAAACAAGGACTTGTAGGGAATGTACGTTCATTTCTGAACTGAAACATTGGACTGTTTTTTCCAAACCAAATGTTCCAAACACATAAATGATACTTTTCCTTAAATCCTTGATTACTTAAATGTCTGAGTCTTTGGCATACCATATGTTTACTGTCTGGCTATAAGGCATAATTCAATAGATGCAATTCCACTGTGACCAGTGAAACCACAGCTGCATTCTCCTCACACAATGACTAAACACCCTTTGATTCAGCCCCACCTGAGTGATACTGAGATTTCTTGTCTGGTTGATTTCTAATACACTAATGGCAGTTGTCCTCATGGAGGTTGAGCTTGGGTTTATAGCAAACTTCAGTGAAATAAAAGTGTGTTACAAATATAGAAAAATCTTTCAGCTAGCTAAAAAAAAAACACCAAAAAACCCCCAAACTGAAACCCTAAATCAAACAGGTTTTCTTCTTCATGAAAAGACCAGACATTATTTTGTCAGAAGAAATCAGGTATAATACATGTATGAGATTATTCCAAAACACATGAAGTAATCTTTCTGTTGCATTCAGCATCAGTATAGTGTCTGCAGCATTTTTTTTTCACTTCTCTGTGTTCCAGTTCTAGAAAGATGTACATTATTTAGAAAAGTGTACAGAAGACCAAGAGCTGTCATAAATCTAAAAAACCAAAAGAATTAGAAATGTATAACTTGATAGGAAGGCTAACAAGAAAATAACTTAGTGGACTAAGACAGAAATGTAAAGCGAAAGTGAATAACTGTTTCCCACATTCATGAACCTTCAGTATCAGAAGTTTAATTTTTACACATTAGGTGAAAAGTTTTCTAAAAGTACAGGTAATAAAATACTCGTAGGCATTCTTCTGTGAGAAAACTATGAAAAGTCCATTGCTTTGGAGTATACTTCAGGTAAAGATCAGACAAATGGTGTCATTTTATAGTTCTTTCTAGTTATATTTACTTCATTATTCATAGTTTTTTAAATTGCTATGCATCAGACCTAAGCTTGCACGCTCAATATTTGGAATCAAGCTCCGTAGTAAAATCTCCACTGAACTGAGAAGAGGTTTGGAAGACTCATCTCCTAATGAGACTTTTTGAAGGAAGTCAAGAATACAGAAGAGTCTCCTGAATTAAAGCCACAAAAATTTAAAACAAAAACCCAAAAAACAAACAAAATAACCAGAAAACCAAACCAAGTAAAGCAAGCCTTAAATAATGATATGAACAAAAGAACTATTCTGGATAGACCAAAATCAATCAAATAAGGACATTCATTGAGGAAGTTTCTGAATGTATGAATATTTCTCCACAGGGTGGCAGAACCATCTGAGAAATTATTTGATGAATTATCTTGTCAATTATAAACTGTCAGAAATATCTTCAACTCAAGTTACTTTTATTAGGCTACGTTCAAAACTGTAATCTCTAAAAAATCAATAAATTTGTGGATATCCAATGTTGTGTCAGTGGTGTCTTGGCATTTGTACCATCTTATGTTATTCAGTAAAGTACATGAAATCTAAAAGGCAGCACCAGAGAATGATGGTGAAAGAAAATGCTGTGTGGCATCCCACTAAAATCTTAGGAAATTGAAAGGGGGAGTATTTTTTAATTAATTACTGTACCTTTATTATGAATAGAAACACAAGATATGGGCAACACATAATTCTTTGTTTTAAGATATTTAAAGACATCCTCAGCTAGGTTTACCCAATAGCATAATATTCAAATTTGAATGTCAGTTTCTCATTAACTATGTGGCAAGAAACATTTACTTTTCTTTTTTTTTTTTTTAAGTTTTATGTCATTCTAAAAGCTTAGCCATTTCTAGACATAAAACCCAAAAATCTATATGAATGAAATTTGCCACTTGAAATGGAAGTAATTACCTCTTCTACAAAAGCATACAAAACATTTAGGAATAAATTTCAATTACTTTTGTATGAATATTGGTTTATACAACCCATTTTTTAACCTTAAGGTTTAATAAACCCTATAAGCAGCATAACTGAGAATCACATCAAACATGGTTTAATAGGTCCCACAAGGAAGCTTCTGATAACTTTAATCATAACAATATGTTCTCATTTTCTCCTGGTTAGTAATATTTCTGGTTCAAAGAATTATCTTGTTGAATCTTAACATTCATAAATTTTGTTCCTATGTGAATGATATTTTTCTTTCTTTATCATTTTCTAAACCACTTAATTCTATAAACTAAATTCATTTGGTTTTACAGTTGAATGAAAATATGAACCATCCTCAATATACACTGAAAGAGAAGACATAGTTATGAAAAATGTAACATCTGTCACATCACCCTAACAACATTAACAACTGTAGGGATTTTTTTAAAAAATAGTTTTTATTAAAGTGTGGAACTAATTAATTTTCTTCAGCAAATATTCTTTTGGTGAGGTCTACTTTTCAGAAACACTAATTTTGGAACAACTTCTGTATAGAAGAATATTTAAATAATTTTTGGCTCATTCCTAGCTTATGCACATATGACATAATCAAAGTTAGTTCCACTGAAATATCTCCTTACTGCATTGCTGTGGTTCTTCAAAAATGTAATCTTAAACTGCATAAATAGTTCTGGTTGCTATATTGCTCTGCCAGCTTATATCTAAACTTTCAATGAACCTGGGAAGCTGGAATAAAGTTTGGAACCTATATGTGTTATAGGAGCTACTATATTGATTTAACATTGTACTGCTTAATCTATTTTTAATTCTGCTTGGTTTCTGACACTTATCACTATGACAAATGGGCACACTTTTCTGAGATACGTTGTGAAATTAAGACTCAATGGTTTTATCCTCCAGTCTTTCAACAAGGTTTTTTTTTTTCATTTTTTATACATATACGTATACGTATATGTGTACATATACGTATACGTATACATATACATATACATATATATATCACAGAAGCTGAATCTCTTTATTCATTGCCATGTGCTCTGCCTTCAGCTCTTCAGTTCTGTCTTAGGATCTTCCTAATGAAAATATCATAAATTCTTTTTTATTACCATTTTTCTCTCTTTCTTGTGCAGGTTGTGGGTTACCCTTCTGCCTTTCATTAACCTGATATGAAGTCTCAAAGTCAGCTCAAGACCCAATAAATTATATCAACTGCCAACAAAGTCTCAGTTGTTAACTCTTTTGTAAAGCTTAAATTGGAAGTTTAGATGACATAAATCATAAATTTACGTGCACTGAAGCCACCAAAAATACTGCAATTTCAGTACACTTGAGCCTATAGGAATTCAAGGGTATCCCCTGGTCCATAAAACAATTTCCTCACTCTTCCAGCCAAATACTTATTTTTATCTTCATCCCAGAGAGATCAACAAAATATCCACTATAGGCACCCATCAATATCATAACATTAACCAGAACTCGTGATCTGCACTCTGCTTGTCCACATCCTCTGTGTGTGTGCATCCATCATAAATCACCTACTGGTGAGGAGAACTGAAACCTCTCTCAGATCTCAGATCTTCTCCTTGGTGATAGGGATTAATGAAAGCTTCCTCAAGTTTGATCATTACAAGAAATGTAAATCTAATTGTGCACTCCCTGCCCTGTGATGTGTCACTGACACCTGGTAAGGACTGAATCGTGGTGGGGTTTTGCCTTGTTCAAAAAACAGATAAAGCACAGGAACACTGTATGTCCACAATTACTGTTTATGCAGCTAACTTTACCTCTAAACACATGGAAAAATAGAAACAACAAATCTGCATAGACAAAATGGTTCATGGTCTGCTTGAGAGCAGAGAATCTTGTTACCAACTTCTGACTCAATGAAACCTCTGACAAGCTAGAGTAGCTGAGTGGACAAGGTATTTGTAAGCAAATGAGATTCCTCACCTCAACATATCTTATTTAGAAAAAAAAGTTTAGAAAAACTTATCTAGACCAAAACCAATACTAATATTTTAATCAAGAACCCTGTCTTTTTCTTCTCCTTTCCCTATCCTAATTATGGCAAGTATTATTTTGTTATGCTTTATGTCTTGCATTCAGCATTTGGCGTCAACACCATGATTCTAGTTAATATTGAGGAAAGATGTTCTTGTCCATTGGTGCCTAATAGAGCAAAGAGCAAAATCTCTATGTCCTGTAAAATCCATTTCCCTGCAGAGCCCAGAGAGGCTGAAATCTGTAATCTGCTGAACTTCTTCAGACAATAAAGAATTAATATCCAGACAAGAGTTTACATATTCTCACACACAGTATTTATGTGCATAGATTTACATGAGTGTATACATAATATCTCTTAAATTATGGCGTTTAATCTATGTAGGCAGCAATGTTCACTTGTGTCCTATAAATTTTGGCTATATTTATGGTTCTCAAATTTTATTACAATAATCTGGGCACAAGCACTTTAATGATAGATGTTCTGGATATGTGGCAATGTTTACCTTAGTTTTAATACAGACATTAAAATATTGATACATCTCCACAGGAATCACTTTATAAT
The DNA here is from genome assembly GCA_013400435.1 of Pycnonotus jocosus. NCBI lineage: Eukaryota > Metazoa > Chordata > Aves > Passeriformes > Pycnonotidae > Pycnonotus > Pycnonotus jocosus. The sequence goes on along the minus strand of VWYP01025121.1, from coordinate 15,954 downwards.
TTTAAGAAATATATATAAGAAATACAAATAAATGAAATTTCCAGAAATATCTGTAGAAGTAAACTAAGAGCTTCAATTTCCCGCAGCACTATAAAAAAGTTAACTGCTAGTACAAACTCTAACACCTTTTCTTCCCATTCTTGAAATTCAATATATACACATTAATCTCTGAGTGCTTTCAGACATACCTATAATTCTCAGCACTGTAATGAATATGTAACTGCATACCAGGGAGATGGTCCTGCCAAAATATGTGCAGCCCTCAAAAATTTGGTTTCTTCCCATGCTGATGGATCTGATTGCCTTCATATATGTCAAATGGTGTATCAAAATACATAAATAAAAGTATTTCCAAATACTTCCTTCAAATAATTATTAAAATCAGAAAAATGCATAAAAATGTCAGAATGAAACTGTTGCATATTCAGTACACATTCATACATATGTACATATGCACATCCGTGTATGTGTACAAAAAATAAGGATTAGTTAATTCTACCAAAATAAAAGCTGTTTTGCAAGTAGCATTGGAAATAACTGAAAGTCACTAAACAACATCATGAAATATCATGTATCTAAACTGGCCTGTAGGAAAGACTAGGAAACCTAATAAGATAAAAGTGCCTTGGTTTATCTGAAACTACATAGTTTGATATTTTTAACCTTTTATGGCTTTAATAATTGTATAGAACGATAAGACTTTTTTTATAGGAAATATGAGAGCAGCCAAAGCATATAAAGACAGTTCTGGTCCCTCTTTTCATTACATTCCTCTTGAGATTTTGAAAGAGAGCAATCACATTCCCTTTTTGTAAACCTGTGCTAATACAATCTTCTTCATCCCTGGTTGTTGGAGTGAGATTCAGGATATGATTACAGGGATCAAATCCTTGCCCTGACTTTACTTCTTGAATGCCACAATCTCTAAATGAAAAATGTAGAACTGTGGGTTTCTCTAGAGAGCTCTTGTAGTGGGAATAAGCATTTTTATTTCCATTAACTGCTAAAGGAATAACCATACTGGAATTGCAATCATGAGGAGCAGAATTGGGCTGTTCTGTGCTTAACACTGAGCACAAACTCAGCAGTAAGAACAAGAAAAGTGGATTTAAAATCTCTATTTTATTGTAACTCTGAAGAATAAAATCCATTTCAAATGTTTAAATTTAGGGAAAATCTGAAAATAAAAATCTTTTAGACATATTCCTGCACTTAAGTCCCTGTAAGGAGGAGACAAATGAAAAGGAATAATGGAAGAGTCTCTGTCTTAAAACCTTACTTTAGCAGAAGCATTTTTCCCCCATTTTTTTTTTTTTAGGACCTGGCAAGAATATTCACTCATACTTCAGTTTATCATAATCACAGTTCTTCCTGGAAGAGGATGTTATTGTGATGCATTCTTTTGTAAGTCATGAAATCATGAGCTGAAGTGGGGAAGCTTTCACCCTTAATTACATGTCTGCTAACTCATGGTCAGTTGTTTCTCTTTTTACGGCTGAGGTAGAGTTTCCATTGTTATTAACAAAGATAGGACAAATAAATTCATAGCACTCATGCAGTACAGACGTAATAAATGATAGAGGAACAGCAACATAAATTACGAATGGGTGGGCAGACAAAGAGATGAGTATTTTGGATGCAGAAATTTGAAAATACATCTGGTTTTACAAGGGAAAACAGAAACCACCAACCATATATTTGCAAATGTTATACTTAATGGCAACAATTATACATTAACTATTTAAGACTCATGCTAGTTCAATACAAATTCAAATCATTATACTAACAGTGAAGAGGAATGGTTTTAATTATTTTTTAGTAGCAAGAAACTGTTCACATGTCTTTGATATGTCCTTCGGCTAATCTGAATATGAATATATTTCTGGTGATCCAGGAGTCCTGGCACTGGTGCTGCTCCCACATTCCCAGTGAAGTGACAGGGTAGCTGTCAGGCACACTCTGTCACTGATTAAGTTGCTACTTTTGTTTGAAAATTTCCACGCAGTGTCCCTGTGCCCAATATGATAACGATCACAGTCATTTCCGATTCGTAATCCAGGAACGTGTACAGGCCCTTGCCCTGATGGACCTTCACAGTTCACAAATATAAAGTGACAGCCCCTCTGGCATGATTAATGTAGTGAAAACACAGAGCCATGAGTCAAAGATGAGACACACCACTTATTAGAAGTCACTACTTCACTCAGACCTTACATGAATTCTTAGCATTTATCACTGGTTTTGCTCTCTTGTTCTTCCTTCTACAATACTTTTAATTTTACAATAAATCCCAAGTAGGTCAATGCATAACAATAAAATGAATGTTTCTTGCCAAGCAAAACCACAGTCAGAAGGGTGGTTTAGTAATAACCTAGAAGCATTTACAATGTAATAAAAAATACATTGAATAAACCAACATATCAGAATAACGGGACTATTAAATAAAAGGAAAATATCTTAGGCCTTTCAAGCATGCTGTAGCTCTTCAGAATCAGAGATGACCAAGGCTTAAAATCAAATATAGATATTCTTAAACTTTCAAGAATTCCAAGTCAGGTTTTTACTTCAATCTCATTTTCATAATAATAACCATGTGGTACTGTTCTTCTCACTCATGGGTAAGGAAAAATACCTATTCTACTGACTTTGTAGTTGCTGTATATAAAAGCAGACTTTCAAGTCATTAGTTTAACCACATGTGCGGAACATATAGGAAGTAGGATAACATTTCCCATGACTGCTGCTATTTGATTGAAAGAAGAATTGACATCAATAATGCTCATATCTGTCACACTTTGTACTGTAATAGTAGAGAACAAAGTGTTCATGAATCCCAAGGAAATCTTGGCAGCTCTTTCACTGAACTCTAGATTGCAATCATGTTAATAGTTATACGCTCTGCCCAATAGCTGGCAAAAATGTTTGTACCCTGTAGTCAAAACTTTACAGCACAGCAAATTCTTCAGTACTGCAAAGAGATAAAAAATCCTGTCAGGCACTAAAGAAATGCTGTAACTATGACTCTGGCAAAGTCATATCTGCTACTCCTGGAGGTCCCACAGAAACTTTATTGGTTACTGCAGGATACATTTGAACCCCAATGTCACCTGCAAACTCCTTGTGCCCAGAGCACAGAAAATCTAAATGTAAGCCATAAAAACATTGAAAAGTAAATGTTCTGAAACAGGCAGAAAAAACCATTTTGTTTTTCAGGACAAAGGTTTTCCATGCCTGGTATTGATGATGATAACTTAACTCTGCAAGTTTGATCTGATGAGGAAGGGCCAAGAGGGCTTAAACCAACTGAGCCATACAAGAGACATAGGGGCAACATGTCAGGAAACTTCTGATTCTCCTATGTATCCCTGTCTCATCTGGATCCAATTCACTGCATTCAGGTAATGTTGTGTTTTCAATTTCCATGAGGTCAAATAATATGGGTTTAGGACACAGAGTTTTTGGGGGAGAGGGGTTGGCACAGGAGGTCTGGGATTGTGACATATTAAAGTCAAGGGAATTTTGCAGGTATCCACAACCTGGCCAGGATTTCATTCCTGAGGCTTTCCTTTTTTGACTTTCAGCTCCAGAACAGGTGAAAATGTCTTCCCAAAGCCAATAGGAATGCTTTTAATTTTTTATTAGTTGGCTACATTTCTAATCTGCTCTAAAACCAAACATTGGAGCTTTTCCTTACTGTAAACTTATTAACGTGCTATTCAAGATTATTTTCTTGTGAGAAGTATGCTGCTGACTTTAGTGCAAATGTGGACATAGGGATTATTAACCATTATTACATTTGGACTAAACTTCCAACTTCTAGACATGAAAAGAAAACTAAAACAGAAGCGCTTCTGTTTCACTTGAAATAAATTACCGTGCTACCACTAATTCCCAGCAGGAAAAGAGAAGGGGAGGTGTAAATTTCTTCACAATGTGTAGAATGTTTAATGTATTTCTGTGTAATAACACTGGAAATAGTGTCACTGTTCTTTTTGTCAGTGTAAAGACAAAAAGAACAAAAACAAGATTTCATTTCTTTCTTTGTAAGAGGGCTGGAAGGCCATCACAAAGATATTTTCCTTAAAAGGAAGAATACAGAGAGGATTATGTAAAATGAGCTGCAGAGTTCCAGTTGAGAACTGAACTTCCTGAAAGGTCAGGTGTTGGGGGTTTGTTTGAACCTTATCTTTTTGCCTCTTTGCCATTCAAGAGCAGTTCTTTCACAGCTGGGAAGAAGCAAAATCTCTGCTTTCATGGCATCCCAAAAAAGGGGATATTCCAAGCAGACCTGCAGTCCACTGCTGCTACATGAGAGAAGGTCATGGCATAAAAACCTCTTCCTCATTGTCATCCCCAAATCGGTGGCATGTGTGAGCAGAGGCTCAGCTGGAACACTGCAATAGCTTGACTGATCTTAATGACTTTTCCAGGTAGGACCTCTTCTGCTTGCCAAAAAGAAATAGATAAAAAAATCTCAAATATACTACAAAACCCTGCTCTAGATAAAAATCCCTTATCCAAACATGCAGCTGAGTGTTTAGAAAATGTGATTCTATTTTGTCTCCTTCACACTCTTGTTAATATCTGTGTTAAGTCTCTGTTGCTGCAAGATCTCCCTTTACACAAGGGGGCACAGCATTTTACTGGTGAACCGCCTGCCTTCCTGAGTGAAAGCAGATTTTTGCAGGAAGCATAAAGAAACCTCTCTAACTGGACTACCAAAATTCCCAAAATATTTATTTTTCAATATTACAAAAATGTAAGAGAAAAGTAGTCTAGTTTCGAAATCTTGTATCACTTCCCAGATATTCAGTGCAGATCAGGGATTCACCTAGTTATATGTGAATGTGATGCATTCATAATCCTGATTCTATTTATGTTATGCTGAAGGGATGTGGACTCTGGATTACTGGTAGTTGGAGCTGATTATTCCTGAGAGAGCTCAAAAAGGGCTTAATCCCTTCCCTACTTTCCTGGTGGTGACAGTGCACTCCTGTATGTGACTCTGTAATATCTAAGAAGTAGCTTGTGTTTCCATCCTGCCAAAAAAGATTATGTTCAACAGATGAGTCCATGAATTTATCAGGTAAAAGGAGACTCACACTGATAACTCATCCACTGCTAAAATTAAGAGTGCAAGTCCCTGTTTAGTAACTAATTACAAAGCCCTTTGAAATACAAGGAGTGGCTAAAAAACAAGTGATTGAACTTACAGCTTCCTGGCTTTTGTGAGCTTTCCACAAGGCTGCTAACTTGTCTGACAAGAAGTCTCTGATACACCTGTGAAATAATGAACTAAAACATGGGCTGTCCCAGTAAGTTACCTTCATAAGGCAGCCTGAATTCCATTTTGAAAATATGTTAGCACCACATTTCTGAAGGTAGCACTGTGTAAACTATCAAAATCAGAAAGCTTCAGTTATATGTCACATAACTGCTGATAGAAAAAAGGTTTTCTACCAGTTGTTTTCTACTTCAGTGCTGTTTTGTATTGATTAATAAACAAATATTGTCATAAATGTGAATGGAACTCTTCCATGGCTGATTAAAACATGATGCCAGCCCCATTTGCCCTTTTATTGTCAAAATGCTTCAGAAAAATTATTAGTGAGGGGTATAATACTGAAATGACCAGTTACAAATATGACGAACAGTTCAGTGGTGGATGTGTTTCACTGACATGTTTAAGAATGGCACAGAGTCTTGGCACAGACTGCCCTGCACATCAGCCAAACCAGCTGAAGAATATTTGAACTCTTTGCTGCAATGGATCTTCATAATCCCCATCTTTTAGCACATGGTTCAAAAAGCCAGTGCGGTAAGAAGGATTTTTAATATAAACTGGCTTTCTGAGACCTGAAAAGTTAATCAGATTGGTATTTAATTCTATTTCTTTTATGCTTAAAGCCTATTCTACTTGTGCATGAACTGTAAAGCTTTTATTGAGAAGAGCGAGCTGAATGCTAAAATCAAACATACAGTATATAATTAGCTATGGCAGACTTTGGAGTTGGAGGATATACTTTAGGAAATAATCCTGAGCTTTCAAGGAAGGAAATAGATGACCAAATAGTTTTATTCAATTCATAATTCCTGGGATGCTGTGAATAGTTGCCCTTTGGTAATTCAGCAAAATGATTGCTTAATAACAAATCATAGAAACATAGAACGTTTTGGGTTCTAAAGGACCTTAAAGACCATCTAGTTCCACCCCCACTGCCATGAGCAGGGACAGCTCCCACTAGACCAGGTTGCCCAGAGTTCCATCCATCCTTGGCCTTGAATACTTGGACAGATGGGGCATCCACAGCTTCTCTGGGCAACCTTCTCCCATGCTTCACCTCCCTCACAACAAAGAATTTCTTCCTAATATCCAATCTAACTCATCCCCTTTTTCAATTTAAAGCCATTCCTCATCCTATCACTTCAGTTCCTGATGAAGAGCCCCTCTGCAGCTCCCTTGTAGACCACCTTCATGTACTGGAAGGATTTATTATTTAATTATGATCATTTAATAAGAAATTAAGTAAATTTAAATTGCTATAAATATCCTTCCAGAACAGTTTTATGCATAATAAGATACAAACACACACACAAAAAAAGTTTTACTGTCTCTTGCATGATTTTAAATAATTTTGAAGTTATGGGTTATTTAAAAATAAAACAGCATGGTTTCTGCTCAGAAAATTGTGTGAGATAAACACATTGAATTTCAAAGTGCAGGCCAGCCTTTCTGCTAGAAATAGGGCATTTCACTTCAAAAAGAAAAACCTGTAACAGAATGTCAGAATTGATGGCACAAACATTTTATTTATGGTAACTTCCAAAATCAGATTAAATTAGTTTTTCAACTGTCCTCCTAATTTCGTTTAAAATTGCATTTGCGTCTCAGATTTAATGAAACTTTAATACCAATAAAGGACAAGTTAGTTCATTAAATTAAATTTAAATTCATACAGTTTTTCCAACATAAATAATCCAAATATTTGTATCCAGATAAATCTAATGTGATGTTCAATTAAGAGAACAGAACATAATCTAATAATCTAAATCATAATAATCTAAATCCACACAGTGACTAGAAATATTTTTATAAAACAATGCCAAATTAAAGTCAACCTTCTCTTTAGACCTTTTTTACCTTATTTACACTCTTTCCAAGTAACACCAACAGTAAAGGAGTATGGAGAAAGAAAGTACTTCTGGTAAGTTTGTTTGGTTTTCATAGCTAGTGACATTTTGTCTCTGTTCAATTTCTACTCATTTAACTGTGGTCAGGAAGGGCCATAAATAGTGTCAAGATGACAATGTCAGTCTACACATAAGCCCAACTCTTACCACAGACAGGCAACTTCAGACAGAGACAAATTCATATAATTTGTCACTTTTTTTCTTTGAAAAAGAGGAAGGACTTCTCAGTCCCAGCCTTTGCACACATGTATAGACCAATATTATCAAATGCATATATGACTGTACTGGTACATTTGGATAGTGGTTGAAACTGTGAGCATTTGTTATTACGTGGTCTGCTCTCACAGAGATCTCAGTACAGGATCAGGCCATATGAACTGAAGAGAAGCCAGTAAATTATTTCATCAAGCTCTCTGAGACCTGATAAATGGAAAGGCCTTTGACTGCACTGACCTGTGCGGTATTTTACAAGTGAGCTGATTATGATGGGATGTCCTGATCATTAATAATTTCCTGAGTTGTGTGGTTAAACAAAAGGAGCCTTTCTTCTTTTTCATTCTTAGCTATCTGCAAAAAGGCTAATCATGATCTCATTAAAGACAGCGTAGGGGTTTTGTGGTGGTTTTCTGCCTGCTAGTGAACTACTCTTTTACAAGGTAGGTAGCAGCTCTTTCTTGGACTGTAGGAATGCACATCAATTATCTCATCAAAGAGACCCTCAACTTACTTAAAATCAGCTACTCAAAGGTCTATACTTGCTTAAAAATCCTTAGCATCTCCTCAGAAAGAATCCTTATTCTGGCTTAGTTTCCACTGCAGAGTTTTCACTGGCCTTGTTTCTGCCACTGCAACTCAGTACTAACTTTGTTAGGTTCAGCCACAGAAATGTTTTGTCACCATGGTTACACAGAATTAAGCACAGTGGACACGGTGCTGTAAAAGCTGGACATTCAGCAAAGCCCGAGGCCAGTCCAGGCCTCAGTTTAAACATGGAGAGTTTCCACAATCCCTGGGATGATTCACAGGCACACACACGATGTGTACTTAATCTGGGGAATGAGGAGCAGAGTGTTCAGAAGGCTGGTGGATCCAACCCCTGGGCTTCATCCCACACATCCCCTTCATTTCAAAACTGGCTTCAGTGTTTCCCTCCTCACATTTTCATCTTTTTTCCCAGTTTCTTTATCCACTTGTAAAATAGAAAGTTGAAGTTTAAAGCCTCACTTTGATCTCAGATGTCATAACATAAACAACAGATGCAAATACTTCTTCAGTGACCACTAATCTGTCTGTAAATCTTCTGTTGAATCAGAGCTAAAAATAATGACATACTGTGTTATTTGGCATAATTCAGCTCTTTACTTTTATAGTCTGGGAAAACAGAAAAATATTACTAACTTGAAGGAATTTCTGACTTTAAGATATCTCATAGATGCTTCATTGTATACCTTAGTGCCATGGGAGATATGGTGGAGCAGCTCTAAACTCTGTTTTACTGCATTTATAAAAGGAAGATTTTTTTTTTCTCTTTGTTTGCTTTTCTTAACAAGGAAACAGTGTGAGTCACTCAAATAAATTTGCCAGAATTAGCCCTCTCAGTTCACCTCTTTTACAAGGATACTCCTTTAGGTTTACAAGTTGAGGGTACAGCTTTACTGCTGTGGTTTACTATTTCCTTTACCTTGAGCACTAGAACAATTCTGCATTAATGGTGTTAATACTGTCATTTCACTAATACTTCCCAACAGGCAGTGGCAGGAGCTGTTATATGATTAATGGTTTTAGAGATGATTGTTGAAATCTTAACTTCTGTTAAAGTAGCTAACTTAAAACAAAACAAAAAAATTACTTTTCAGCCAAATGTTGCCAATTGTACAGAGAACTAACAGTGCCAAATTAAACTGTATACATAGCATTGACTGCAGAATATCCACCTTGCCTTCCTATACATTGTATTTGTCAAGCTACAGAAGGTTCACTGTCTTATTCGTACAAGATACCCTCTATAGTATAAAAGCTATTCATTATGTCTCAAGATTTAAATGTCTCTAATTTTAATGTCTCTTATATAAATTGAAGGAGTATAGGAACATTTTTAAGAATAGTTTTTTAGGACAAGAATCTCAAAAACGCCAAAGTTTATATCTGTAAAGAGAGGTTTGGAACAAAGATTAATACCTGAATTTCTCATGCAACAAAAGATTAAACTCTAAGGAAGATGATTCATGGGCACAAACACAGTAAGCAGCTCAAGTTAGTCTCACTGTGTTAGATATTTCCTCATAAATTAGCTGTCACTTACTCAGTTACAACAAACTCATTTACCTGGGCTTAATTTTATTTGAAACACCATCATATAAGAGACTAGAAAACAAGGTTTCTACTCCCTCCTCAGTCTGTGAGGTTACAAGCCTACAAATCCTCTTCAAAGTAAGAGTTTAGTCCACAGAAATATTGGCTAGGATGGGTAAAATATGTTTTCTATTCCTCTATAATGGCTAAAGCAGGACCATTATGCCATGAAGAGCACAAGGTTCATAATGCTAAAGAGGAAGTGCTCAAGTACAGCTGTGCTCTCAGAGCCCATCAAAACCTGTGTCAGGTCTAAGAACTTCTCTTTTCTGAATATTGTTTATGAATTTTGTAGGGGTTGTTAAATAAATATGCAATTCAACTCCTCTTGATAATTAAGCTGTTACATTATAGAAAGGATGGCACTGTACTTCATGGTGAGTTTAAGATTTCAGATTTGCAATAGGCCATGGCAAGAGCTGTTATATGACTAATGGGTTTAGAGATGATTGTTGAAATCCTAAGTACTCGGACAATTTCTGAAGACAGTGTTTCAATATACTTGTGAAAACATATTGGCCTGAGAGTTCTCACGTTGAGTGATCCCAGACAAATCTATTGTAAATTAGTAAAATGTTTAAATTTATGTGCCTCCATATCATTAAAATTCCACTGTAGGCATCAGATTTTTTTAATCTGTGATTTAGGCCCATACTTTATTTCTACACCTAATTTCCACTGATTACTTATTTGAAAAGTAGAAAAATATTGAGACAATTGTTCTGCAAATTTTCTGCATAAACAAACCTTTGGCTTGAAATATTTTGATTTCAGGAGTTGCCACACCCCACATGCACAACAGTTGCACTGCATTCAACTCTGACAGGACTTTTCCAAAGAAATCAAGATAGACACTGGACATCCAACCTGTGATGTTTTTTAGAGACAGAACTAGTTATCATTACAAAAACTAAGGATTTGATGGGACTTGGACCCCATAAGATTTCTTTGAAACTGTTTACCTATTATTTGAATGTCTACGCACAAAACCCCTAAAATGCTCATCAAAACCATTCAATTTTGTGCTGTGGACAAAATTGTTAACAAGTTTAATACTTACAAGTCAGCCAGCAGCTGTTTTTAAGAAAATATTCTTTCAGACAAAAGTATTGAAAGAAATAGCATGACAAAGCCAATAAAAACAGGTTTCAAATGAACTGCTTTTTATCAGTCATCACTTAAATGAAATAGAGCTTCTGGCTTCCTTTTTTCTCAAATAATGTGGTTTCTGGTATTATTTCCACTTGAAAGTACTATTATCAGTTTGTGACTACCTACATGGGTTATGGTTGTGGAAGTAAAACTGACCAGAGTTTACATCTCACATGCAAAACATTTTTTTTCCCAGAGAATCCATTTAGTTCTTTCTAATGGTTCCTGCTGATTGTGCAACAGGATTTTTGTTTCCTGTGATTCAGATAAGGAACAAGGGATAGAGGAATATCAAACTATCACATTTCAAAAATGCAGTTAAAGACTTCACCTTCAGAAGTGACAGCTTCATTACTACTGAATATGCTCATCTAGGCTTTAAAACATGGCTGTTAGGGTTTGGTGATAGAGGACCACATCTTCAAGTGTTATATAGCAGTCCAAAGCTCTGTGAAATTGCTGTCAAGGATCATGGGAATTATTAATAAGTTGGGGACATCCAGGTTTTGAAAGAACCCATAAATATATAATCACCTGCTTCTGAAACATACAGTTTTCACAGATGAGGTAATTTATCAATGTCAGATAATCACCTGTCATTAAAGCAACTGTAGAAATTTTCATTCCCTTTTCCACTCTCTTTAATTTTCTCTGTTCCCCTTATCCTCCTCTTATTCTTTTCTAGCTTTCTCCTTCCCTTCATAATACATGGCAGAGCTAGACATTTCTTCTGTCTTTCATGCCAGGTGAAAAGGAACTCCCAGGACTATTAATTTCTTTCAGCTGTCAGAGCAGTATGTAAACATATTGACTGGTCTCTTTCTTTAGAGCAAGCACAATTTGAAAAACCAAAAGCCACTGGCACAATATTTATTAGGCTGCAGAAAAAAAATATTGAAAATTCAGACACAGCATGATCATATGAGATCCCTCAAATGCTGTAAGAATAGTGCAGAAATTGAAATGTGTCATTCATTCCCTGAGTCTTTACTGTCTTCATATCTAACATTAAAGTTTTATCTACTGGCTTTATTATCTGTTTTTTATTGTGGAATTTACAGTATTATTAATTCCTTTTATTTTTTGTATGAAGATGGGATCCCAAATACAGTAAATTTCTGACTTCACCAACCAAAATTTCAGGTTTTCCAGAAGTTTAAAGTATATGGGCTGCTGTACAGTGATGGTACTCAGCCTTTTAGATGGCACTTAGCTCATATTTATCTTCTTAGGAGATTTGGGAGCATTTACAACCCTGCCTTCAGGCTGTGGCTGCATATATACCTTCCTGGGTTTACCTGCAGGAGGATTTAGAGAGCTCAAACACTTTAATGAATGCATTATTGGCAGACTTTGGCTTGAGGTAGTGTGGTTCAGCTCAAGACATTCAGGATATCTTCAACAATGATTTATTTGAAAGAGGTGGTGGGCATTCATAAGGTGGAGGTTGTTTCTCCTCTGCTGTTGGCTGCCAAGACATTTTGTTAACAAGTGATGATGACAGTTTACAGGATTATGGAGATTTGCCCAAAAAACACCCTCCCTCCTTGATTCCAGTTCTATTTTGCAATCTCTCTGAAAAAACTAATCTTGCATAGTTTGCATTCCCTTATTCACATCACAGAATTTTTTTTCCTTCTCACACTTTGTCTAAAGCTTTCCTTTTCTTTGTGGCCATCTGACTATGCATCTTATGCCTGCGTGTTTAGGCAAAACATTCAGCACAATCTTTCATCAAGTCATTCACTTTTGCATAGAAATCTCTTAGCCCTGTCTTAGCAAAACCCTAACTCATTTCCTTCAAAACCAGTTTACCTTAATGCTGTGAAATTGAGACAGATTGTATTTAATGGAAGAATGACTTTAAGTTGAGAAGCTTTTATTGAAATGTATAGTCACAGGGTAGATAGACTTTACTGTATGTGCCTCCTGGGGGTGATTTGGATTAGGTGTTTTCTAGCTGAATTAAGTACTTAACAAAAGAACTATTTTCCCATCTATGAATACAGCTCTACAGTGCAAATACCATTACTGCCAGCTGGAATTACATAGTTAACATCCATAGGTCACATGCACAATTTGTACTGATGTTAGAGGGAACACTATATTTGTATGGGAAAAAGGGTAGTGCATGGTGCTTAGAGAGAGAGTGAGAAGAAATGAAATATTCAAATGCAAGATGAGAATGAAGCTACAGGCCTGATTCTGCTTTCATTACAATAATTTGGATTTGTATTACTTTGTTCCAGCTTACTTCACAAGCAGTTAAGTTACTAAGAATTTCCAAGATCAAGAGCAGTAGTTTATTTGAGGGGAAAAAAATATGACCTTTGAAAGTAAGCAACTGACAAAGAAGAAACTTTTAAAATATGTAACTTCAATGTGCCTGTTTTCATTTAAATTTCAGATCTTATCTTCAGCTGCCTGACTCAGCTGGAGATAGTGAAGTTGTATAGTGCTGAATAAGGATCTACACCTCTAACAACAGTTCATATTCATAAGCCTTTAGCCAATTGCACGATGAACAATTTTCTCTGGGCAGTCTGTGCAAACTGACAAAGGTTCCAGAGCAATTCCTGTAGATTCTTGATGGAATGTGGTGGTGTAAGTATCAACCAGTTCAATATTTAGCAATTTTTAAAAAGCAATGATTTTTCCTAAAGAGCAATGGAGTATTTATTTTGGTTAAAATGTGTTGCAAGCTGTGCTCTTGATACACATCCTGTAAGACTACTCTGGTTCAGCAAAATGGCTTCCATCTTCTGTTAGACTAAAAAATCCACTGTGGTATTCTGAGAACAAATTTGTGAAACAAGTTGACATTTCAGTAACATTTCCTATTGCTTCATTACCTTGGGAAATAAGTTTGTGGGTTAAAGGAGAAGATAAATAAGAACATATTGAGAGACTGTACATACTTTAACACTGGCACTAATTAAAGTATTTTCTTAAGAAATTAAAAATGACAAAAGCAGAAAGACATAAAATGGCTATGCAGATTTATGCCAAAGATTTTTCTTGTTCAGAATCCTGCTTCTGACAATGATCAATACTAGAAACTCAGGGCAGTATATTCTCCAAGATATCCTCAGCTTAGAAACTTTGTGAGGTAAATTCCCATGTAGGCAATTGTACTTTATGGTCACTGCTGGACTCTATCCTCATGCATTTATCTAATAAAATTTTTTAAAAAGCATTTCTAATTTTGTTCTCCACAACATCCTGTGGCAGAGTTCCATAATTTTATTATGCATCATGAGAAAAAGTACTCTTCCTTTTGTTTGTTTGTCCCTAAGGGAACCAGGGACAAATGAAAAGGGGCTGTATTTACCCAGTAACCAGTAAGGCTTGCAGATATTTGCAGAGCTGCACAAGAGGGTGCTGATTATTAGCAAAGCTCTGCAGGCAGGAGAGTAAGGGGCAGTCACAGCACAGTCCAAAGACTGAGCTGGAATTTTGCAGTAGGAGAAAGCAGAGAAGTCCTTGCTTGTAGTGTCTCATTAGAGTTTCTAATTTTGTCAATACTCTTTTGAGTCCTGAATATCTGTGTGCCTCAAACCAATGCCACATGTTTATCTGCACATATCCAGGGAGAAATGTAAGTGATTGAAAAGAAAGTTTTACCTCCTGCACACTCCACTGAACAATCCCAGCCTGCTACAGAAATACATGAACAGGAAATTGTATGGATCCTAAGGGCAGCCCAGAGTACAGCCTGTGGTGTGGTGAGCTGCATGTTTTCCTATGCTGTGGTTTGTGCTTTTTGAAGTGGTCTAGTAATGAGCTGAAAATATCCACATTTAGATATTAAACATGCACGTAAGTCTGTTGGTAGTGAATTTCCACTTTGGAGACTGTGACTTGCTTAATGGACAGTTACAGCCTGACACCCTTACACCATCCCTTTCTAGAGACAGAATACAAAAACCCAACACTTCTCAGCTTATTCCCAAATAAGCTTCTGTTTATCAAATACAAAGCAAACATATTGTACTCACTTTTTCAATGCACAAATGACTAAAATGTCACACTATGAAACTGCTCACTGCAGAGTTTGAAAACTGTTATTGCTTAAATGGAAAGTACTCTGTTTTTAGACAGAAAGTATGGCTTCACAGTTGAGGACTTCACAACTGAGGACTGAAGGGAGTGGTAGCACTTTTCAAATATAAATTATAATCTATAAGCATTATTTTTCTGTAAAAGTAAATGGTGTTTGCTAAATCACCTAGTGGGGCTGAGATTCTTGAGGCTTTTTTTGGGATTGAGAAGGAGGACCACCATATGTGGTATGAAGTAAAAAATACTGGCTCTGCAGCTTTTGGCTGCGTGTCAAGCTTCTGGTAAATAATAGATATGGGTACTGCAATTAATTGATTGAGCAAGAAAGTTTCCAATGAATGGCTACTGCTTCAAGTAAATTTAGGAAACTGAGCACCTGGGAATCATGAAATAGTTGTAAATAAGTGCGGCTGAAGATCTTTGGTGTTTAGGAATATGAATTAACCAGTTGCATTTTGTCATTCTTTTATTTTTTGCAGTGTTTCAAGCAGTTCATGCCACGTTTGGATTCTAGTCCAATACCTGACCTTAAAAAAAAAAGTATTATCAGGCATTCCCTGAACAAAATAAGTAGTGGTGGTAAAAGGGAGAATAAAGTAACAGACAAAGGTGTTTACATAGAGTTAGATTAATGTTTTATGAACTAGAATATAATAATGACAGCAACATTTCACATAAATTGCTTGTCAAATCAGAATGACTTCTTGACAGTGGAAAGTAATCCAGAGAAATATATGGAAGGAAGTGAAGTACACCAAATTTCAATATATTGTACCCCAAGAAAGTAAGGAATTATAAAAGCTACTTAACAGATTTTTTTTTTACTCCTTATTCTATTATTCTATATAACCTTTAAATAGGTTAGTATTATGCTATGTATCTATGTATAGATACATAGCAAAACTTGTTTGGTGACAATGCTTACTGAATTATTATGCATGAAAGTGAAGAGAAAATTTGCATCTCACTTAATTCGAAAAGGTCATTCACTAGTGTGGCTAAGCAAATATGAAGTCCAATGAAAGACAAAACTTTCAAATTTAGATATGCCAAAAAATGTCAATATGCTGGTGTGAAGAAAAAAAATAAGTTTATTCCTTACATATGTAAGGAGATATTTATTATTTACCCTAGACCAATTGATAGCAGCTAATCAAACAAAAAAAAATACCCTCAACAAAGTGAAGGTATCCTTAT
>VWYP01025078.1:2994-17005 GCA_013400435.1 Pycnonotus jocosus | reverse complement strand
CCTTAACAGAGAGATGCAGCCCAATACAGCTGGATAAATAAACTCAGAAAATGTGGTGCTTTCTTTTTTTGACATTTAATTTACAATCTATTTTTGAAGGAAAATGTAATGGTGTTTCACAGATGAGTACTACTCTGCACTAGGAAAGTATTTAAGACACTCCACCATCCTCAGCATTGCCTCTTTAGTTTGCCGCAGCTAGCTTTAACCTGAACAAGTTAGTTACTGGTAAGTTTTCCCTCAGTTATTTGTTTCTTTCTGATTGCCTAGTTGTCCTAGATGCACAGTCTATATATGTTTCACAGGGTTTAAGAACCCTGAGGTTTCAGAGCATAACTACTAGAAACTGTGACGTACAGAGTTGCACAGTTCCAGGTATTTTGCTTTACTGCAAATTGGCCAACTGGCCCAAGGTTCTCATTATTAGAAAAAACATCTAATTTATAGGTAAGAAATTGGTTGAGGGTGTGCAATATTCTCATTACCAGCAGCATCACTGGTAAATAAATACCCCTATCTCTTTTTATTTGAAAAGCCCAGCATGGAATACTTGCCATGAAGAAACAATGTCAACAGTCAGGAACAAGGTAGCTTGCATGTATGTGTGTAATAAGACCTTTATAATTAGAAAGATGTGTTCATTACATTGGAGTTGTTTCTATACAAATTTCTTTAATTTGTTTTACTGCAAAATATATACTCTTGTGATAGTATTTGCCAAAAGACTGTACTGAAGTTCACTACTATAATTGCTACCCAGTTACTAGAGATGTCCTGATGTGTGTGGGACTCTTTCTAAACTGTTCCCTACAAAACAATCTCCACTCTTTTCAAAAGTAAGGCTCACATCAGTACACAATTATGCTGACTTCACCTGCACCATGTCTAGAATAAAACAGACAAAGAACAGATGTAAATTTGTCTTAACTCCTTACATATTATACAGAAGAGCATCTTTTTAACTATCCTTTCAGCACTATTATTATGACT
This sequence comes from Pycnonotus jocosus, assembly GCA_013400435.1. Lineage (NCBI taxonomy): Eukaryota > Metazoa > Chordata > Aves > Passeriformes > Pycnonotidae > Pycnonotus > Pycnonotus jocosus. The sequence continues at coordinate 16,015 of VWYP01025078.1, read as the reverse complement.
TTAAAGAAGGGAAGAGTATTGATTCACTTCCATAACTGACATGGAAACAAATCAGAGGAATATTAATTGCTGAGGAACCTTCATAAATTGAAGTGGAATTGCACAGCCTGCAAAGAAGATTAAGGGCTGCTTTTCTCTCTCTTTTTCTACTTCTGAAATTCTATTAGTATGGTGGGAAAAGTGATAGCTTCTGGTATCCGCAGAGAATACTTTCATTTTTTTCAATCCTGTAAATTTCATTTGTTCAGACATCTATAACAAGACAGAGGTAGCTTACAATAATTTACATTTCAATCTCCCAAATGCATGTGAAGTGGAAAACAGTTCTGTGACAATAAAATTTTATTAGCTGAGCTAAGTGTAATTTACAGTTAATATATGAATAACTTCTCAGTTCACTTCATTCTGTCTGATAAGGCAGAAAGAGCAATATATTAACATAATGGATCTGTGAAGTGGTTAACACTGTTTACTCAACATGTCCATTACACATGGAATTTTCATTTGAGGCTTTTTCAGGAAAGTGACACCAAAAATTGGCAGTTATTGATTTGGCAGCAAGGTGATTTAACTGTTTTTACATAAAATAAAGATCAGAATCCAATTAAACTTGACTTACTAGCTGAACTATTTATCATTGACAGAATGGTGGGGGATGACTACTGCCACATAATAATTTAGGAAAGGGAAACCCCCTTGTTTTCCAGTTATCTGCAGATACTGCAGACCCTAAGCCTCTAGGGCATCTACGTCCCCATCTTCTCAGTCAATGTATTATCTGTATGTCCACGTCCCCAGCAATACTTCACAGATAATATTTTAGAATAACCAGTTAGGCATTATAAGTCTGGTAAGCTGCCACATGCACACCCAGCATGGCTATCCTGTAAGTCTGGTCACAACTGAGATCTCAGAAGCACAAATAACATGGACTACACTACAAGTCTGGGCATATTCAATAATATTCCACATTTGCAAAAAGTGTTATTAATAGGTTATTGCATCAGAATAAGGTTTGAAGATTGCTATTGATAAATGCTTATAAATGGTATTAGAAAGGGTTGTCAATAGTATTACATTGGTATAGCTTTTTCAATAGGTGTCCCTGTAATATGGCGTATTGTCCATCAATATGCCAGGATACAAACTGAGTCTTCTCTGATCTTCTCTGAATTCACTCTACTTAGAGGGAGGGGAAAAGATGAAGTTTAAACTGATTTAATTTCATTATTGTGTGGAGTTTGGAGTGACTTTAGTCTTAAATGCAAAGACTGTACAGGCTTCACTTCATAAGCATGTGCAAGATATGAATATTAATGTGTATTTTCAAGTCAATAAAAAAAGTTTAGCTTTTCGTCACCTGTTTGGCCATTCCTTTGACTCAGTTCCTATTTAGCTGTATTATTTAAACAAAGTCTAAGTACAAGACCACTGTGTCTTTACTTCTGTTGTTTAATATCTCTCTCAGGCCAGTATGTCAAGCTTCCTCCTGCTCCTAAGGTTTGCAGTTTTTCTCTGGTTGCCCACTCAGACACCTCCTCTTGGTGAGGTTTGTTTTCCAGTATTTTTCCAGAACTCTTAATAAGTGTTTAGGCCATACTTTAGTGAGATAAATCAGGCTGCTTAGATAGAACACATTCTAAAGATAGCATCTTTTATTTTCTCTTTGTTGTTTGCAGTGGTCAGTAGACAGCCATCCAGAACAAAAGTAGCTAAAAGTTAGCCCCATGGCTGAAATCCTACATTTTCTAAAAATCAAGGTGACAATATAAAATCTCATATTCAACTTTTCAAAAGCTGTGGTTCCCACAAACAAGATTTTTTAAAATAAAGTAATAATAATTTAATAAAAAATTTTGCCTCTNTTAAAATAAAGTAATAATAATTTAATAAAAAATTTTGCCTCTAAGTTTGATATTAAATTTAGGTTATTGAATTGGAACTCTGTTACAAAACCAGTATATTACATATATCATGAATATAATCCTTGAAAGAGCTTAGTAATAAGATGATATCTAACACTCTTCCTAAATTAAATAATAAATTGCATTAAATGTTAAATTTCATTGTTGGTAATTTCAGCATAAAATAATACTTAGATTTAATGCTCTTAGTTACTGCTATTATTACTTAGTTACAACACATTTTGTTTTTTGGGATAATGTTACTCTTATGAATTCTGAAAATGAATAAATATTTCCCAATTTTTAGAGCAGTTTCATAATGATAGTTGTTTCTCATGCCTTTCTATTGTCACAGGAGCTTACATTACAGGTTTTTTGTGCAGTCTGTAAGTATGATTTGTGGGAACTTTATCCTTCTAACTGACACGTAGTCAACACAAATTGCAGACTTGTCAGTGGCCTTCAAGCACCACATTTCCTGTAAACATATTTGCATTTATTTCCCAAACTGTTGATTTATAAAATAAAAAGGAATGATTTAAGGTGAAAGAAATATATGCCAGAAGTTATTGCAAATATTACAAACACATTTCATACATACTAAGAATGCAGTAGATTATGGAAGCTATAATAAAGACAATAAATATTCTTATAATCCCATTTTTTGGATTTGTCTTCCAAACAAGCTTTTTTTTCCCCTTTTTTTCCTACTTGAAAGGGTATGGTATTTACCCCTTTAATATCTGTAAAGATACAGGTTTTCTGCAATGAAATATTTCTGTTTGGAATATATCTTCTAGGGCAAGGAGTTGAAAATTTCCTCTTCGGAAATTCACCTCTCATGAAAACACGCGCGCATGGACAAGGGAAGATTGTGCAGCAGCAAACCAGGATGGATTTTTTTTTGCAGCCACTGGCCATAAATGTATTTTCCTTTCCCCTGAATGGTGAGCTCATCAGCTGCCTGTTGGCAGCACTCTTTGTTAGGGGGTGGTGGGGGTGGGAGGCAGGAGAGACCATCCTCTCCCAAGTGCCTCCAGCCCTGCTCTGGTTGAGGAGAGCACACTGCTGCTCTGCAAGGCTGCAGTGCACTCATGTTTCCTCTAATCTGTCACTGCTCTCTTTAAGGCCTCCAGGGTGACTGACCTTTTGTACTGCCCATGCTAAAACTGCTCTGAAGTGATACAGCCAGCTCCAAACGCCCCAAAATTTGCTTGTTACCTTCTTAATTCTGGTGGGAAATGTAAATAGCCATGATGTTGCCAGAGAGACTAATGTATGAAAACAAATTAAACCTGATAACCCATTGCTGGACCAAGTCAGACCCTTCACTTTACATCAAGAGAATAATGCATCAGGAAATGTATGAGAGCACTTGGCAAGTCTAAGGGGTTTTGTTAGCATTTCAACGGTTTTATTTAAGGGATTTTTTTTTCCCCTAACAAAGGTATGCCACTAGTGACAAGCTACGTGTTCCAGAAACTACATGTATGTTACCAGCTTAAAAAACATCAGATCTCATGCACACATGGCCTATTCTACATTAAAACTCAGGCAAAAGAAAATGTTCTGATTTGTGGGTAAAGCCTGAAAAGCCTACTGATGACTCATCTTGAGGGACCCACTGAAAAAAATTACATAACCAATGCAGGAACTCTGGCTTTCTCAGCACATTTATATGCTACTACCAGCACATATTAGCAATGGGGAAGGACTAAGGACTTTATCCACACCTTAAAACATGTTTGCAGAATGCTTTACCTGATAAAAGAGATGGTCCATTTTGACTATTCCTGTGTCTATTCCTACAAGATAGGTATATATTTGTTTCCAGATTGATTCATCTGTTGCAAAGTTGGTTTTTTTTTCTTTCAAAGTTCCATCTTCACTATGCACTTACAGTGGGATTTATTACATATTTTTACAAAAAAATGGAAGAAATAAGACATTAGAAGAGAACTTTCAAACATATCAAATTATGTTTTGTTGTCAGGCAACTATGCTCAAAGATTCAGAAGAGAAATATTTTATTTGATCGCACCTTAGATTTAATCTGACATTTTTCTTCTGCATCTTGCATTCCAATAGAAATAGAAACAGAATTTTGCAGATTGAGAAGAAAATTGCTGAGTGAATGTCTTTATCTCTTGGCTTTTTTATAGAGTTTTTGCCATGAACTTACTTAAAAATTTATGGCACTGTCATTATTGGAAAAATGCACTACACCTTATGTACATCAAAGACTAGAATAATTCACTTTTAACATATCTTATTGTACTCCTGCATATTTCACTTGCAGTAGACTTTGTCATTATAACAGCAAAACAACATTTTCTGTCAGCAAGTCAATGATACTGAAGATATAATATCCACTTTTAAGTTTTTAGTCTCAGAGATTTCTGTACCTATTAAAAATCCCTTTTGTTTCTTAAAAACGGCTATAGGATTGTTATGTACTGAAATGTCCACGGATTATGCTTGCTTGCTTGCTGAAATAGGACCTATTACTCTCTGTTTTATAGAACTATGGCTATCAGCCATTACAGTGCTACATGTTAGATAAAAGTTTCTATATTCAGTTCCACGAATGATTTTTCACCTTCTGATCATTGATAGGATGCAGAATTGACATAAAGGCTTGCATTATTTTAATATTTTCTTCAAATTTTAATTCACAAGCTGAAAGTTTAGGAGATGGGAGATATAAAAGCATTGTGAGTGTCAATAGTAATTTGTTTGTACTGTGCACTACTGAATATTGATAGCAAGCAAAACAATCACTTTGCATGACTTTAGTTCTGTAAGAGACTTCTCTGGAAGATGTAGGCATACATAATGATGTTACATACTCTTGCTGGTTTCAAGAAAAAAACATGCTACTCAGTCATTTCTGTGAAGATAGTTTCAGATTCAAGATAAACAACAGACTCATAACACCAGCTTACTTTGCTACATTTCAATGTAGCAAACAAGTTGCCAAATAAAGTCTGCTATGTATAAGATGAGATTTATACATTTTATCTGAAGACATTGAAAAATCACATTGAAGAAATTAACTTCGGTGTATTACTATTAACTAATAATTTCTGACTTCTCTTGGAACTTGAATACAAGGTTGTAGAATTGATAAGTGTAAAGGAACATATCTTAAAGAAACTTGTCACAGCTCCTTTTAGTAGAAATCTAACACTCAATGTGCAACAAGCTAAAGAAGTGATCATGACAGTACCAGTGAAGAATGCAACACAATATTTGCAAGAGTGTTAGGCTAGCAGGACTTGTGAGAGTCTGTCTGACAAAATGTTTCAAGGACAGAAGCAAGAAGTTGACAAAGGAGTTCTGGTGACAGGCGTGAGGAACATGCATGTGTGAAAAAGCATGAAGAGAGGGTGGTAATAAACTGGGAAAAGATTGAGTAGTGCAACACTTCAGTATGGCAAAGAAAAAGGAACTACCAAGCATAGGCTTTCTGCAAGTGGGACCCCTGCAGACCCTTGAAATGGAGATAATAACATCTCAGCAGGCAACAGTGGGGCTGACCAAGGGAAGTCATGTAGATGTGAGAGTACAAAGATGTCTGAGCTTATAATTATGACGAGTGTTTCCTTTTCATTCATAAAATTTTTCCAGTAAATGCTGTTCAATGACCTGAAGTGTGGGGGTTTTTTTCAACACAGCAAACCAGATTTTTTAGAGTAATGCTGTTATAACATAATGATTGACAAAACAATGACAATTTCATTCTTTATTCTCAGATTTTTTGAATGTTATTATTTTAATTGGAAACTCATTTCTGACAGCCTGGGAGGTATTCTTTCTGCATACCTCCAAGCTGGTTTGAGTGAATATGAGCAGGAATTTGGAACTTTCTGAACAACAGAAGGCTTCCAGCTGGTAATTGATAGAAATAGATTCTCAGCCAAAACAGGAAGAACAGAAAGAAGCCAAAGTTTGGGGGACTATATATTAGTGCAGCATGCATTACCCATATGTTTGCATACACAAAGATACATCTGCACAGAGACATTCAGTCAATATTAACATAATCTAGGTAAATGAAAAAAAGTTTCTGTAACAAAAATAGAATGTTCTGTGATACAACAACTGTCACTGAACATACCCACCCCCTGAGTTATTCTCCATTTCAAAATAAAATTCAGGATAGAGAGGATAAGAATGAATGAGTAAATTGGGACTTCTACAGCACATGTGATGATGTCCTGACACAAGAAAATCTTGAATACAACTTTCTTCTGTTGGACAGCTGTATTTTTTTGATTATGTCATCCCTACAAAACTAGGAATATTACACATCAAATACAGATGAAAATATGGTAATTAATTATGCTACAAAAACACATGACATTTTGAGCTTTGTGTATTTTCTCCAATATTTATCATACTTTGTTACATCTTCAGTATTTCTCACATAAATAACCAAAGTGCTGTGTACAACATAAACAAAACCCCATTATCAAGCAGTTGTGTTTGGCACAAACAAGAGCTTCCCCACTACACCAGACCTGAACCAAATGTTTATAAAAAGAGCTGATAACATTTTACAACTAACTCATTCACAAAACTTTCTTTATCCTTTTGATATTTTTTTTTCTTTTGAATTTTTTTTTCATCTGGAAGTGACTTCTTCAGTAACATACCAGTCAGTGATTAATACTCCCCAAATATATAAATTTTACTGACTGAAAAAAAACCCCATGTTCAGGCATCATTCTAGAAGGCACTGACTGCTGCAACACAATATAAGAATGAGTTTTCCAGAAAAACAACAACAACAACTAGAGGCACAGAATGTGGAGTCATACTCAATTCTCTATTCATGTAGAGTTCTTGATTTTTATGAGAGCTTTTTTGGTCATTTTTGCTAGTTCTTAGGGCAATTGGAATTCTGGTTTTGTTAAAACAATAAGAATTCATTTCACCAACATGATAGGAAGTCACTAATAGTATATGACTTTTATCACATTATTACCTTTTTCAGGGCGTTAAAAACTCACTAGAGGACAGGAAAGTCACTGATCCTACAGCAAAGTCCCTAATAGAAAATAGCAGCTGCTGGTGTGCTATGAAAGATGCATTATTTCACAACACTTAGAGCTTTATTTGTTACAGTACCTGTTTCTGGTCCAGCTATAAATAACTGATGATTTTTGGGGGAGTGGGGGTTTGGAGAGATAAAGTTGGGTTTTTTGAAACCCCTTCTTTTTGTGTTTAACCCACAATGCACAAAATTAATGCCATTGTAATATGTGGTAATGTTCTTTTTTACTTTAAAGATTTTAGTCCAAAAAAGTATTTTAGAGGATTTAATCCTTTCATAAATATGCAGCATAGCCAAATGTTTAATAAAATCCACTTGACAGAGCCAAAAAGAGAAGTGCTTATGTGACTTCAACTTCTATATTCACATTTATTTCAAGATAACCTTCCAAAGTTATCTAATTTGACATCAGTCACAGAGTGTTTTCAAGTAATTTTCCTAATGACTTGACCCTGATTGAGCCTTTGGGAATGGATTGGGGGAAGAAAAAAAATTGCATTAAAAAATATTTTGCCTATCCTAATGCAAAATTATTACTATCTAAATTAATTTTGTTCAAACTATGACAGACTTTTCCTTTTGGTTAAATCTGGGTTAATTTCCATCATTCAAAACAACCTGTTACAAAAAATATCCAGAGAACTAATTGACATATCTTCCAACTTAAAACTTTTTAAGAGAGATTAAGTCCATCTGTTGTAAAATATCTGCTTATTGTGAAGGAAGTTATAGTACAAGTGAAACTATGGAACTGAGATTATTATCATAGATCCAGAACTACGACACCAATATCCTGAGTAATAACCCTCAAAATTGAAAATAAAGTGCAATTAACAGACAAAATATTTAAAACCACAAATATTAAATCTCTATGTATATATTGTTCTGTAACAAGTGGCTACACTTTCCTCTGGTGTCAAGACACTGACACTAAAGATTTTTTCTTACAGAGTGGATACTCAGTTTCTTGCAGAATTATTTAGTCATTACAAAGATTATAGATTTTGACAAGATGCAAATCTGATCCAGAATAAGAATTCCCTTGCCATTTTCAGGAGAAATGCTGTGCTTCTGGAACAATACTCTCAGACCCCAAGGATTTGTTGACAGCATGCTCTCTATCCCAGACACTGTCAATATACAACTTATTAACTCTCAAAGGAGAAGAGAGTTTGAAGTGTCATAAGTCTCAAGCTTTGCATTGTGTGTTAATTAGTTCATATTTATGCAGCTGTATGAATCAAGCTGGCTTCTGGTCACAATTACCAGCTTTTTTGTCTTGAAATCATGGGTATGAATCATGCTGGAACGCTTCCTGCAAACTTCTGCAGAGGGAAAAAAATGTTGTCTACCCATTTGTCACTGCCAATCACTTAGAAAGACATTTTTCATTAACATTCCAGATGTAGACTAGTTTCAGACTGGTAATTATTTGATATTCTGGTATTAATTTTTCAACTGCAATTTCAATGTGACAATTTGTTTAGCCATTGATATTATCCTATCTCCTTAAGATCACAAATTTAACTGAGCATTTCATTTGAAAACATTAGGTGGCTAAGCTTGTAAGAATGGTTTGTACATTTCAGTCAAGTCAGTGATTAATTACTCACTATTAATAGAAATCCCGATTTGAATTCTATATGTTTCTTATTTAGTTTGGCAAGAACATTGCACAAAAATGGAAACACATGTTTCCTCGACAGTGCTGTTCTAATCCCAAGAGTCCCAAAGTGCAGTCAATCATGTGGTGGTCAAACAACCTCTCAGAGATGGTCCTTGGCCTTCCCATTGTACTGGTGTTTCTACTGAGAGTGAAAGGCTCAGAAAGGCTCAGAGCTGTACTGATGGCCTCACCAATAATCATGGAATGCTTTTTCACCCAGAACATATGATTAAAAAACAATACTATCTAGAAAACATGACCAGTGCCCAATACCAGGTGTATATTCCTCCTAAAATCTATGGTATTTTGATCAAAAACTTGTTTGGTGATCAAATAACCTGCATTTCAAAAGGAAGTAGCACACTGTCGTGCTACAGAAACAAAGAAAGATGAAACCACTCCCCCCCATGACATCGGTCCCTTCAGTGCTGTAGTCTGTAGAGCATCTTTGAAGCTTATTTTTCAGAATTGACTACTTGTTGACATATATCTCTAAATGTGACCTGTTTCATTAAGCTAAGCAAGCATGAGAACAGCAGAGTGAAAAATGTCAATACTTTCCAGTATAATTACATACATATGTATGTGAGAATATAAACATATACTTGATGTTACATGCATCAGATAAAAATCTACCAAAATAGTAGTAAATATGCAGTTAAATACAAACTCTGCTACTCAAAAGCATGCAACTACACATGTATATTTTAAAAAAAAAGAAGAACAGAGGCCAATTATGTAAGGTGAATGGAACTATTTGTAAGTTAATACTCTTTACTGCACATTTGACAAATATATGTATCTAAATTCTCTAATTAACCTTTTGATATACAAAAAAAAACCCCACTGGTTTTGTGTGTATTTTCTCCCCATCTCAATTCCAGACTTCAGGGTTTCCCCTCTATTTTCATTTCACCCAAAGATTTTCCAACAAACATCAACCATTAGTAGGCAATTGTGTTACCTCTCTTCTAATTATTAAATCCACAGGTGCAATATAGATTTTTAGTTTCAAAATATCTGATATAAAAATATCGGATTCTTTTTTTTAAGGTTACTCATGGTGTAAGAAAAAATATCCCTTACCATGGCCAGATCCCTGATCTAAACCTGAAAAAATTACTTTTCTCTCAGAAGATCAGCAGTTCTCTACATCAATAGTTGATCTCTTCCCTGTAGGTACTTGTGGAGATCATAGTGTTGTCTGAAACCAACACAGATAAAAATGATAGCCCTGCTGCAGCAATAATCAGGCAAATATCACCTCCAGAAACTGCAGGACAGCCTTCAGAAATAACAAGTCAGTTGGGTATAAATTGCCAGAATTTTTTATAATGTAAATAAAGTCACAAGTTAATTCTAAGTCTTAGCATATCCCAAAGATTTGTGCTCTTAATGCACTCCTTCATGCTGCTACAGTCACTTGAACTAACTCCAGCCAATATAGCTGATCTTAAAATATGTTTGAAAACTTGCCTCTATGACCAAAGAGAGACTTCTATGGCTTAGCTAAAGTACTGTGGAGAAAGAAAATACCTCTCCTAGCAGAAAAAAATTCTCTGTGAATTTATCCAATAGGTGATGCAATTAATTCTAACAGAATTAATTCTAACAGAAATGTTTGCTAAAGCATTTTTACCTTCTCCACTACCAGGAGAGAATGAAAAATAAAATGCAAAGTAGAAATTTCTGGGTAGTTGTAGTAGTCCTTATCACTTCAATAACAAAATTGCATCAAAATGACAAAAAAACCCCAACTATGCAAGTATTTCTTATTTTCATGATCACAGAATCAGAGAACCATAGAATCTCCTGAGCTGGAAGGCACCCACCAGGATCATTAACTCTGACCCCTGTCCCTGTCAGAGTTCCACCATGTGACTGAAAACATTGTCCAAATGCACCTTGAACTCTGCCAGGCTCCTGCTGTGACCACCCCTCTAGGGAGCCTGTTCCAGTGCCCAAACACTCTGTGGGTGAAGAACCTTTTCCTGATGTCTGATCTAAACCTCTCCCAACACTACTTCAGGCCATTTAGTCAAGTCCTGTCACTGGTCACAAGAGAGAAAAGGTTTGTAGCTGCCCCTCTTCTTCAGCTCCCGTGAGAGCTGCAGACTGCGATGAGGCCTCTCTGCAGGGCCTTTCTTAGCTTGAGGGAGTTGAGAGTTCCTCCCCATTTTGTGTCATCATGGATCTTAGTATTCATTCAAGTCTTGCATCCAGGCCATCTATGAAGATGTTGAAGACAGCTGGGCTGAGGATGGAGCCTCATGTAACCCAACAACTGACACGTCACCAGTCTGATTCACCGTGACTCTGTGCCCAGTCCATGAGCTCTCTCAGTTGCTCATCCATTGCATTAATACATTTATCCATCTGTGGGATGGGCATTTTTCCCAGGAGAATACTGGGAGACACAGTATCAAAAGCTTTGCTGAAGTAAAAAAATCTTACATTAACTGACTTTCCTAGATCAACTAGGTAAACTGAAATGATGTGAGGGTGAGGCACAAACAGAAAGAAGCCCTGGTGAAAGTTTAGTGAAATCAAGCCAGAGAAAAGCAAGTCAGTCAGAGAGACTGTAAAAGTTATAAGTCACACTCAATTCCCAGATAAATTGTTTGTACAACAAAATAATCAAAATTACTTAATAACATATTCCAAAAGAGGAGTGTATTTCCAAATTTTGTTTCAATATCTAAAAGTTCTCTCCTCAAGGAATTGTAGGTTGTTCAGCCTGATAAGACAAAAAATAATGGAAAAGTGACTTCATGACCAAATAGTAATAAAACTCCAGAAGGTAAAATGATAATAGCATGGTTTCTAGAAGAAAGGCCTTGTCAAACAAAGGCCTTGTCTTTCTCCTGACTAGGTTATTAATGATGCAAACGTAAGTAATTCTGTTATTATTGCATATCTGCAATTCTTCATTGTATTTGGCATGAGATTATGATTTTAAAGGCTTGACTTATAAGAAATTAATAGATAACCCAGAAAGTTAGTTCAGAAATATTTAGAAATTTGCCAAAAATGTAATCTGATCTTTTTCTAGCAGCAGAGATGAATTTTTGGTCAGAATTTATTTTTATAAATCAGTTAAATGTAAAGAATTTCTTTTCAACTTACATGTTATGGATTGTGAAGAATGAAAGTAGCTTGTGCTACAACATAGTCTCTTTAACCTGAAGATATTGATGGACTACTAAATGTTATTTAATGTTTTCCATTATTATTGGATGATAAAAAACAACACAGTTTTAGTCATATTTGAACAATTATTTGATGGAAGATACATTGTCTGGCCTCTTAAAATGGTGAGATATTACTTACCCAGAGTTCTGTCCTCAGGTTTATGGTAATCACTGAAAGTGTAATTGAAAGATAATGGAACAGATCCATGTATTACAAAAATAATGAATTTTTAAAACTCTGACCTACATGAGCTATTAAAGGGAAGACTCAACAATATTCCCCTTTAATGACCTACACGTGAAAAAAAAATTAGAATTTTTGTGCTTTTCAAGACCCTCCTATTAAAACCACAAAATAATATTATTATATTGCTAGAAGGGAAACTAGAGAAACCTTCTCTAGAGAAGTTTCAAAATTAAATGGAGTATCTTACTGTTACACACTCAAAAAAACCTTTCCAAAATATATGATGAATTTATTCAACTTGACATTTCCAAAATGAGATTTGATATATCTCTTACACATAATTTGAAGGAGCTTCAGAAGAAAATGAAATATTGGTTCTTTGTGACAGAAGAGATAGGTACCAGAACAGAATAGAACTTTCTGCTTCTGGTAATGGACTTCCACATTTCATCTCTTTCCTCTAAAGGGGCCTGACTGGACCAAATACACTGATACATACTGATTCCAAGTTTCTAATTTCAGCTGGACAACAGTGGATCTAAAGAAAAAAACCCTCCATAACAAAGATACTAAAAATGGTTATATTGATGTCTTTGTTTCTGAAGACTGGGGTACACTGTTGTCGACATACAGGCTGAGAAGGAATCTCTCTGTTACATCATGTTTTCAAATTTTTCTTGGAGGACCACTTGGATCGGGAAGAGGTCAGTATAAACAGCCTTGGACAACTGCTGTCACCACGTCTTTGCATAACATAATCTATGCCTTCTTTTTGTAGCCTTTATCTCCCTAAATCCCTTTCAGATAGTATATCTTGTGTCACTAAAATCTTTACAGGTATAATTGAGAATTTTGTTAATAAGAAGTGGAGATTAGTTACTGTCTAAGGGGGAGGCCCTATGATATATACCGTCTTAATTCCATTAAATATTTCAACTTGATAAATTCACATAAAAACAATGAAAGTCAGATTCCAGATTTAATTGGCAATAAGAAAAGGGAAAAAGATACAAC
>VWYP01025076.1:0-53659 GCA_013400435.1 Pycnonotus jocosus | reverse complement strand
GGCTCCTCACGCTGCCGTCTCTGCCCCGCAGGCTGGTGGTGGGCGCGCCCCGGGCCAGCTGGCCCGCCAACGAGTCTGTGGTCAACCCCGGGGCCATATTCCGGTGCCGGATCGGGGGGAACTCCAGCGGAGGGTGCGAGCAGCTCCAGCTGGGTGAGTCGGCGGCGGGGCGTGGGCGGGGAGACCCCGGCGCGGGGCGGTGGCCGGGCACGGAGGGTCGGTGCCCCCCGCCCTGCGCGCACCGCGGCTCTGCTCCGCTGCCTGCGGGGTGTGCTGGGCTCTTCCGGCTAAAACTGCAGAGTGCTCTGCCTCTCGCTAAAGACCGAGATCAGCGATATCGCCCACGTACTAGAGCGGCGGCATCAAGAGGGAAAATACGCACAAAACTCGGTTTGGGGAAGTTAGGTGTGACAGATGTTCCCACAGCCGTTTCGCACCTTTCAGCCTCCGGGTCAAAAGTCCCATGAGAGTTTCGGTCTGACTCTGCTCTGCGGAGGGCTGGTGCAGCTTTCAGGGCAGTGGGTGAATGCAGTAAGCTCAGGGATGGGAAGATGGAAGTATGTGCCTAAATCATGTTTTCTTCTGCAAAGCCTTCTCTTCGTAGAAGCCACCCTAAAGTAACTCTGAACCACAGTTGTCTTTCTGATGGGTTCTCTCTGTTTGCAGATTTATTGGAGTTTCTGGCGAACAAAGCTATTTTTGGCTCGATCAGTTTTTACGGTCCTGCATTTGACTTAACTTCTCTCTGTCTCCAGAGTCTCCGTGCTTAGGAGATGTAACTGGCTGAACTTACTCAACTTTCAAGTTTTCAACTTTTTAACAAGTTTGATACTTGTTAGAAAGGGGAAGGCTTTGCAGTTGGGTTGCCATGAACATGTGTGAATTGCTTTGGGCTCTCTTCCTGTCTCACTTGCATACAGTGCTGCTCACGCTATTCATATGCTATAGAGAGAATCTTCCTCAACTTGTGCTCTGCCGCCCTCTGACCAAGAGGGTCCCATCCGTTATGAGCACGCCACCCAGTACGGAGAAGGGCGGGAAAGGGCTATCAAAATATTTGAAAGCAATAGCGCGCCATGAACTGGTGGCTGTCAGGGCAGAGCTCAGCATTCCGTGACCAAAACAAAATAGTAAAACAGTTATTTCTCTGCATGCTGTGCATAAAACTTAGAACTGACAAGTTCTGACCATTTTCTTTTTTTTTTCTTTTTTTTTTTTTCTTTTTTTTGCTACAAATGGATATAAGAGTTCTATTTTGTATCTGGGCTCCGAAAACCTGATGTACTTTAGTGATGTTTTATGTGTAGTTGCATAAGAAAAAGACAAGCTACTAGAAAGAATGGAAATTTAGTTTTTACCAGCCCAAATAGTTTTTTTCGTGTTTTGTTGAGTAACTTAGGTCCAATATTATATCTATTGAAAAGTTATACGTAACAAAAAGATTTTCTTTTTCTGACTGCTTGTTTGTACAAGGAGGTTTGCAAAAAGTCAAAGAGGTGAACTATAAAGTGGTGAAATAGCATATGCTAAGAGGCAATAAACCCCTGTTCCTGGATTGGCAGTAAAAATAGTCCTTTTCTGTGTGAGGGAAGGAAAGGAAGGGTTGAAAGTTTCAGGTTCTTTGAAAACTACGTACATCTGCAGTGCCTCTCAGCTTACTCATTTAGCCAATGGAGAAACAAAATCTCTAAAGAAGTAATAGAATGGGTTTTTCTTTAATAGCTTAGGAGATTCTCAGTGAAATGAGGCAACAGGTATATGAAAATGTTCATGTGGTTCCAAAGGTTTAGGTTAACATGGCTTCTATTCCCAGGTTTAGAGGCTGCAGGTTGCACAACATACTTTTTTTAAAAAATAGTTATACCACATGGGATTATTGCAAACTGTAGGTCTCCATTACTGCTAGCTGACATCTTTGCGTCACTAAGGTTTATCTGTAGTATTTCTGAAATTAAACAGATGCTGAAAAGAAGCACTGTATTGTAAAACAGGTCATTGAGGTCAACGAAGAAGCCAAAGGCAGCTGTAGTGCATGGGATGTGAATGAAGTGGGGTAGTATCTGAGGTCAGAGAAATATGCAGGGGAACTTGCAATTACAGAGCTGAATTTAATTATCACTCCTCTAACTCATTCAAATTTGGGTCTCATAGAATTGATCTCATAGAATAGGGAATTTCCTTAGAAAAATGTGTAGTTATATATTACACTGCTGAACAGGCAAAATGAGAAATTAGTGTTTCTATCTTGCTCTTAATAGTTGAATTCCCATTTTGTTCTGGTAAAAGTATCTTTGAGGTGGTAAGTTTCTAATTATAAGTCATAAAAAAGTAGAGGTGATAACAGGCAATAGAAGTGGCTTTCCAAATGTTGGGCTTCTGTAATAAATGGATGTGAATTACTTAATGACATAAATATGTTAAAATACTTTGTTGCTCCTTTTCACTAAAGTAGTCTTGAAACTGCCATAGCTAATTAATGAAGGATTCATGAACAATTAGGAAGCCTCTGATCACACAAAACTGCTGTTGTATTTTTCTATGTCACACTTTCCTATCTGCTTCCTCAGTAGCAAAAGAGCTGCTGGGAACCATCTTACGCTGTAGTCACCACACTACCTGGGATAACTCATCCAGATGTACTTTAAAGAATTTTAATGTTCTTCAAGATGTTGCAGGTTCTGGGCTGGTTTAAGAGCTGAAAAGAGCCATGAGATATGCTGGCAAGTCTTTGTCTTCCTAGTGCCTCATTGGCACTTTTAAATCTCTGATTGATGAATAGAAGAGTTTTCAGTTTCTTTTTGAGTTCTAGTACTTCTGTTTGTGGTGTTAAGTGTTCTGGATTGCAGATTTATTTGTATTTGGAGTATTTTTAAATAATGGCCTATGTTAGATGCAGAGGCTTGTAATCAAACTTCAGGCACAAGTACAAAATACAATGCTTCAGGTTGAAGCACTAAGTGTCCATCTTCTAGTCGTGAGTTTCAAATTTTTGCCCACATCAGTTTGGGGTAGTCATGGATTACTGCAGAGGAACTTACACAAACTTCTTTAGATGTTTTGACCTATTGAATTTTGGACTTACAAAATGTATCAGAAATTCTTCAATAGCACTGCTCTCAGATTTGAAACAGTGATTGACTGGCTAAAGTATATGGGAAATAATTTGTGCAATTTTCCATCTAGTCTAAAGAAAAAATTAGTTTTCCCAACAAATGAGTTCAGTAAATTCAATGCATACTGTTTAACATAAGGCCAGAAAGCTCTGCCTGCAGTTTCAGTCTTGCTCCCTTCCTTTAAGTTTCTGCTACAATTAACCTGTGAACAAATTGCCCTCTAGCTCCCCCAGCTGAATCATTACAATGGAAAAGTGAACAGTTAATGGTTTTCCCCAAAAGGCAGAGCTGTGTTTATTCAACTTTGATTTCGGTAAGTTTGAGTGTCAGTGGTGTGGCTTTATGTCACTTGCACTGCTCATAACTTGCAAGTGACCTCTTTCAAATAGCCATACTATTCCATGAAACGTGGGATCTTCTGGACCTAGCTCTGTTACAGAAAGATGGAGACAGGTGTCATTTAAAGTGTTTTGGATAGATGTCACTTGAGGGATGTAAGAGGAATAAAACCTGCCAGATCTGTGAAAACAGAAAATACTTCCTGGGTGAGTAAAAATAGACTCTGAGGCCCTGACATCTAGGAGCAGGATATCAGAAGGTTTATTGCCTTTGCAGTAGGCTTCATAGTTTTCATCAGTTAGCAATAGGACCAGAGGAGTTATGGGAGGATAAAATGGGACATGAGAGGCTGTTGGGCATGGAAAACGCTGGAGCAAGTTACATAAAACATTGCAAACATCTGTATTATGATCCTTGCGGCCAAGACCAGAAGTGGCTTTATAAGTTATGACCTTATTTATCTGCAGTTGCATTGTTTCTGTGGATGTGTTCAGAGGGGATTATAGCAGAAATGTATCTTCCAGCTGTGTAATGTACACAGGCATGGGCAATTACTTATTTCTCAGTGACTTTATGACAGCACGTGCTCCTTTTCCCTGAGGCAACCAAGCTGCCATGTCCTCTTGAGCTTATGCAGTGCTGCTCTGTGCCTTGTGCAGAATACTGCATTTTCTCATTTGATAAAGCTTTTATAACGTCATAGCCTGAGCAGGGACTCATCAGGGTGTCTGGGATGTCAGGTTCTCACTTCTCTCTCCCACAGAGGTCTGTAATTTCAAGGTGGTTGAATACTTGCCAGTCAGAGAAAGAGAGGAAACATAAGGCAGCATGTCAGCAAAGGGCCAAAATAATGCTGACTCACCATATACTGGAGCAAAGGAAAAGGGGAATGCAATCCAATGAGTGTTGAGGAATGGTGGTGCTTTTTCTCATTACAAACCTCTGAAACAGACACAGGAAACAGGCACTTAGGCTGAACTTACTCATCTCTCACATCATCATTGTCTGGTTTTATTTGATTTACTGATAAAAAGTCTCAGTCTCTTGGGTCTAAGTGTATTGCCCTGATCTTCTCTACTTCTTCCATTTCCTGCAAATCCACATAAAAGCAAATCCCAGGTAAGTCATTGTTATAAGAGGATGGAACGTGTTGCTAGAAGGGAGTTACCAAAAGTGCCTTTTGCAATTTAAAGGAGCATTAATTCTTACACATGGGGGTGTACGGAGTTTTCTTTTCTGAGGAGAATGCAATCAGATTAAGGTGCTCTATAATTCATGCAAACCGTGGAAATTTCTCCCTTAGGAAGTGAGTTTTCCATTACATAACTCCAAAATTCAGTCCCAAAACTAAATTCCACGCTTGTTTCTGAAAAGCAGTATATATTCAGTACATGGAAGTTCACATCTCTGACATTAGCCAATAGGATAATCTATGTATTCGTTTAAACTCTCTAATGCATTGGACAGTAATAAATGCCAGTTCTGCTCTCAGCACAGATGTTTTGTTTGGTGGATGAATTTTTGCAAGCTTTTTGGTGAGGTGAGGGGTGAGAAGGTGTGAGGTGTTATTTATGGGGCTTTTTACCACACGAACAGTGTCCCATCAGCATTAGCACTCTGTGGCCTGTACTGACATCCTCTTCTGGGTAACTAAACTAACCCTTAAACCTCAAAGGGTTTTTGGGTTCACCTGTAGCTGTATTCAATCTGAGAAAGTCTTAAAAACTATGCAAAAAAGTTTGTTCAAATGACATAAAATCTTTCCTTATTTTATAAGAAGTTTTTTTCAGAAACTATCACGCTGATGCATAGAAAATGCCAATTCAATAATTTTATTAATACTTATCCATACAAACATCTTAAAAATTAAAAGCTTGCTTTATATAACTGAGAATAAATGCGTAGCTTCTCCTTACCCTGGGGACCACGACTGCTTTTCAGAAGAAAGCAAATATTTGCTAACTTGGCAATACTGTAGCCTTTTGGGCTGTGGGGGCAGGGTTAGAAGAGATTTCAATGTGTTCTCTCAAGGTTTTAAAAAATAACTCAAGACCAAACACTAAGCTGCTGGTGAATAATTGCAACAGTGAAAAAGAAGCATGCAGGACATGCATAGGTAATGATTTGCCATCCCCAGTAGAAATGGCAGCTATACAACCTTTATTTGATAGCCATTTGCAGTAGAGATTGGTTTAAGGTCTGCTACCAATAGACACACAGTTGGAGAGAAGTTTGCTTTAGGCTAGAGTTTAGGTGGCACTCAGAAGTATTACTTGTATTTCTTATGAACTTGTAGGCTGAAGAGCACTTAGAGGAACAGCCCTTCACCAAAACTTGAGTGTAATGTCACTTTCTCTCTGAGTAATGATGGAGAAGCCCATCCTCACAGCCATCCTATCACATTCAGAGCCAGGATGTTCCCTTTGGCGACCCACAACCGTACCTTTGCTCAAGAAGAAAGTAAAAAGTCTACATGTCCTGTGTAAGACAGAGGCAGAGGTCAGATCCACCAAACCTGGAGTTCTTGGGTGCTCCTGTTACCCATCACATTGTTCTTCACCCTGTCCCTCTGTTCAGAGCATTGGTCTTTGTCTCCTAGGCCATCCCAGTGGAGAGCGCTGTGGGAAGACTTGTGTGGAAGAGCGGGATAATCAATGGCTGGGTGTCAGCCTGTCGAGGCAGCCAAAGGAGAGCGGATCCATCATTGTATGTATTAACCACTGAGTCTGTGTGGCTGTTTGTCAGACTGCAATCAGCTTTCCTAGGCTTCCATGCCGAATGCTGTGTTTGTTTTATATCCATAGGCTTGTGGACATAGATGGAAAAATGTGTTTTATGTGAAAAATGAGCACAAATTGCCACATGGTATTTGTTTTGCCATTCCTCCTGATTTTCGAACTGAGCTGAGCAGAAGAATATGCCCATGCTATATAGGTAAGCAGAATGCTTGAGTCCTTTTGTAGAGAAGGGTGAGATGCACAATTGAATGGTGCAGAGCTTGTGAAAAGCCTGTGTTGCTCTGAGCAGGGGTTCTGCAGCCAAAGGTTTGGAGTGCTGATGATATGAGCCCAGTGTATGATGTAAAAATGTTTATTGCATCTAAGAAAACCTACTTTCAAAAGGCAAAAAATAATTGAAAGAGGGCATCAGAATAGTTTTTTCCTGGACTGCATTGCTGAAGGATGTGTGCTTCTCAAAAACAGGCCAGTAGAGGACATCCTTCCTTCCTTTACTCTTGTCATTGCTCTGGAGTGTCTCACAACAGAGCAGCAGAAATACCTGCAGGTGATTGTTGCCATCTGCTCCTTAGCCTTTGATACAAAGGTGCTGCGGTGCCTGTCACAGTGCGTGTCCTTGTCCCTTACTTGCCTTCTGCCAAGGCTGCTGTGGCATGAGACATTCAGGGGTTTTTCCTCAGAGAACTTCAGGAGCAGAATAAGAGTCAAAGCCTAACTCTGTCAAATGATTCCATCCATGCTTTCCCGTTCTTATCCACCACCCACCCAGGAGAACAATCTTGTGTCCCTGTGCCTTGCCAATGCAAGGATCAGCTGACAATCTGACCTTTCTGTGCAGAGTAATGCCATCAAATGTCCCACTACTGGCTTTGGAGACTGTTACAAGGGCTGGTGAAATCATGCTTTTATCTTTGGAGACTTTAAGTGTACAAGTCTATGTATGGAATCGCGGGAACCCTGATGGCAGGCAGGCAGTGAAGAAGTGCAGGAAAACAGAGTGGGACAGTGTTGGATTGCTAGGATGGAAGTGTGTCTAAGACTGCCATAACACAAACCCTTCATGGCACCAGTGGAGCACAGGACAAGTTCTGTCAAGATGTATAAGCCTGTCAGAGTATGCCTGAAGTACTGAGTGAGAGAGTATCCAGATGTGGTGCTCAAACTATTTGGCTGTTCTGCTGGTGGAACAATTTTGAAAGACAAGTATAGCCTTTAAAGTCACAATATTTCAAAGGCAGGTGTGATCAAGTGATACATAATGTTTTGAGTTTGTTACAATATATATTGTAGCTAAAGGCTATATAGTGGAAACCAATGGTTTTAGCTGTATCACAGAACTGACAACCAACTTTTTGGGTGAGGTGTTGTGGGGTTTTTTTTTCCCTAAGTTGTCTCAACTTCTGTTGAAAGCCTGATAACAATCCTGTTAAATATTTCTTGCCCATTCTCAGATCATGCACGAAAGTTTGGAGAAAACCATGGGTCATGTCAGGCTGGAATGTCTAGTTTTTACATTGAGGTGTGTATTAAAGATACCAAATGTCTCTCTGTTTATGTACTTACTTTTATGTATAACATATATATAAGTGGATATGTAAATGCAAACACCAATGCTGTGTTTTATTGTGGGAGGGAAAAATCACTTTTCTAATTTCTTTTTAATAGAATCTTGCTGTGGTTTGCATGATAATTCCCAAGCAAGACTTTAATTTTTATTCCCAAGAATACTTTTACACCTTACAAAATCCAAAGTTATTTTTCATCTGGAAAAAGGGCATGGTTATAGCAGAGGATGAATTTTTATTATTCTCTTTAATCTGTTTGATATAACATTTATAATGCTTGCCTTCTTGCTTTACAGAGTAAAATTCTATGTTATTTAATCTCCATTCCATCCTAAGATTGTAATTTCTAAAAATCTCTTTTGAGAAGAGAATATACTGATTGTTGTTCTATTTTGTTGTTACAGTTCAAAGCTTTTAATAATGGTATTTTTACAAAATCTGGAAAACATTATCTGTAATTTAGTAGTAAACCCCTCTGCTGAGCCAGATGCATCTCCAGTAGCATTTTATAGAATTCACAGGAGATCTAAAGAAGAGCATTTTACTTGTTTTGCATATTTTCATGAATATTTCAATGTGAATAACATGGCTTTGTTTTACTTTTCTTTTAGGACTTAATTATAATGGGAGCCCCTGGATCATTTTATTGGACTGGTTCTGTTTTTGTATACAATACAACTGCAAATACAATCCATGCTTACACAGATTCAAATAACCAAGTGAAATTTGGCAGTTATCTAGGTACTTAAAATATTTAATACTTTACTAAAATATAAGCTAAATAGCTGGTCTTGGGATGAGTGCACAGTGTTTTTCAGTGTTTTCACTATTAATCCCAGAAGCAACAGTTCTAAAGATATGTTCTGGTTTTGTTAAATATTATTTAATTATAAGGCTTCCTCTCTGTTATTTTAATGAGGAAACTTCTTGAACAGTGATTTTCTATTCTTATCTCACCACTGACTTTTAACCATTTCTTGATGTAGAAGGTAGGGATGCTTCTGATTAGCAATGGCTTTCATTTCGCTCAAATCTGAAATGCTGCCAAGAGCTTTCATGGAGAAGGACAGTGGTTTCACATGCAACAGAAATATGAAAAGATTTTTACAGTGAAAGCTGCAAGCAAGTCTTAATTGTATTGTCAATAAGGCAAAGTATGCCATGACCTTTAGAGACAAACTTTTCTCTAATGGTTTGGGGCTTTTTTTCTTTTTTATTACAAACATATTTTAGTCTGGATATGTGAGAAGGCAAACCTCACTTATGAATGTCTGTAACTAAGGCCATGAAGCTCTACTCATGTACCTATATCCAAGTAACTAGCGGAATTTAGTGCTACAGCTTGGAAAAGTTTGTGTCAAAAAAACAACACAGCTTCAGTCTTCTCACCACACACTGAGAGAAGATCATGTGTCCTTCCTGAACTCCTAGGCAAGAATATTTTTGCTTGTGACCATTGGTTTTTGCATTTTCCCATTCAGAGTTCCTGTTCACGTGGATAAACATTTCCTGTTTCTGATTCCACTCCTCTGACAATAGGAAGTTTCATATGTTATGAAATAGCTATTGTGAAACACAGTAAACTAAGACTTCAGAATTTAGTTCTGAGCCTGTAAAGGCCACAGTGATTCTGTGGGAAAGTCAAGCAGAAGAGAGACTGGGTGGTAAAAGGTGATCAGACGCGCAGATCCCTAGGGTCAACCAGTAGGACTTCTAACCTTTCACAGGACAGAAGAAAAGCTTCAGAGAATGAAAAACTCAAGCTTTCCAATAATAATCAGCAGGAAAAGTACTGAACCTGCCTAGGGAAAAAAGTTCATTCCAGATTTCTGCTTCTGCAAGTATGAGAATTACTGTAATGAATGAGTCAAATCATTGACAGCCAGAAGCCAGATACAGGCAAATGGATAAAAACCTGCATGAGGACTGTGGTGGGAAGAGGTTAGGAAGGCCTTTCCATGCATATGTGGTCTCCCTTAGTTACCTTGGCCATCCAGGACCTGAAATCAGCTGGAGTTTGCTTCACTCTAGTGATCTGGTGCATGTTGGCTCACCAGAACCATATGTCTTCTAAACTTGCCCTTCTACAGGAAAGTGAGGAAGGGCACCATTAACTCATCCGTGTGGCTTTACAGTAGCAGCTGTGATAAAACTGGAATTTTGCAGTTTCGTGCTACTTTAACCTCTGGTTCATTCCCTCATAATAATCCGTAGTGTGGTTGAAAGAATTTGAAGGTGCTCTCCTTCCCCTCCTGCAGCTTCTGTCCCCTCTTTGTAGTTACTGAAGACAAAAATCTGTTCAGGGTTACTTCTGTTACCAAATTATTATTTTTAGACATCTGAGTTTGTTGTTCTCTTAAGTACTGAATAAAATTATCCCTACCAAGTGGTGGAAGTGTATTGTGACCAGAGTGTAATTCAACCACGTGAGTAGATACAATTATCTACTTACTCTAGTCTTCCTCCAGTGGGGACCAAGACATTGGCATCTTTATTTATGTTTTTCATTAAACTGTTAAAGAATAATAATAATGAAACTAGAGACTACAGGAAGTGCAGTAGTATTGCAGCATTTTCCATAAGCTGGCGGAAATAAACCTGTTCATGTACCAGACAGCTGAAAGAAAGAAGGAAATTAGAAAGACATTTGTAATACATAACACTGGGTAATATTTTCTTGACTGCTTCAGAATCTCTTGGAGAGTAGTAGCTGACTTTTATAAAAGAAATTTTCAAATTTATTCACTGTTTTGAATCAGCAGGCCTTGATGAAAAAGTAACCTTAGGCACTTAACCAACTGCCTTAAAGAAATCATAAAGTAGAACACAGTTCCTTTTAGAAATCTGAGAGGGGCAAATAACATTTCAGAAAACTGAAAAACTGTAGCGATGGTAAAAATGAGAAAACTGTGGCGCTAAAATAAATTTCTATGCCTTTAAATTTAAAAGGTCAGTTATGTAATTTCCCCATCTCCTGCCAAACATTTAAATATCATTAAAGAAAAATGAGGACTATGTGATTACTCTGACTTTTGTCATTTGGCTTTTTTTAAGCTCTTAAGAATTAGTAACATTTCACTTTAGCAAAACAAAAATAAATGTCAGAGGAGGTAAATTAAGGTTCATCCCTAATTTTTTGTTGAGTAAATAAAAATTAAGTGTTGACCTTCAAGTGATAAATTGCTCTGTTCATCTCTTTTAGCTTAAAATATGAGAAGAAAAAGGTGGCTTAATGAGAACTTGAATTCTAGGCAGTTATCTTCACAGATGAAAGATTCAAGGCTTATTCTCATCTATCCAAGATGATTTTTCCATTTTCTCTGCATTCTGTGAACATCAGCAGTCATTCAGTAAATGCAAGAGTAGCAGAATATGTTCTCTGTCTTCCCTATTTCAACTGAGCCAGTGTATTCTGGAAAGAGTAAGGATGACCTGTGCAGCTACAGGTGAAGGTGTTGGACCTGTTTACGAACTCTGTCCACATATAGAAATGCTTTGTAATGTAGATTTATTTACAAAAGCTGATGTAATATTTTCTCGTTGCATATTCAGGCTTTTTCAGTTTGTTCCTGACATTTTCATGTGTGTGTCCATGGTGCTCTGTGTGTGTATGTGCATGTAAAAGCAGCACTACATTTACTTTTTCTTCAATCCAGTTATAATAGTCTAAGAGTAACAATTGAATCAAGTATTTCCATATTGCAGTGAATGTACTTTTGATCATTTTTATTTGTATTAATAGTACAGACTCACTGAACAATTGCAGAATACGCATTAACAGAAAGCGTTTGCAATTTATTTTATTGCCTTTTGAAGTATGGCAGATAATTGAGTTCTTGGGAAGAAATTAGTGTTTCTGGCACTTTTTCCTGCTTGATGGAACTTTCTGTCTGTAGTGACCTTTTACTTATACTTCAAAAACTTTCTGTCCTACTTTCATTGCTGACTTGCATGAGGTCTTATGTCAGATTCACAATAATTTATGGTGTTGACAGCTTTTATAAGGTGTGCTCCCATTCTTTCTTTGTTATACAGCATTTCCAGTATTGAATAGTGCCTGTCTGATTTGCAGGATACTCTGTTGGAGCTGGACATTTTCTGACACCATCCAGTACAGAAGTAGTTGGAGGGGCTCCCCAACAGGAGCAGACTGGTAAAGTAAGGGATTGTCTATAATATTGTCTTGAAGACTATAACCCTGCAAAAACACCCGTGATCTTCCAATTTAGATTAACTTATTAAAGACAAGTATCAGATGTGACTTCTTACGGGGGAAACCTTGAAGAAGGAATTAGGGTAGGCAGTCTGGATAACATTGATGTGAACTGTAGTGTTAAAGAAAGGTGCAGATGGGAAATAGCTGTATTTTGTGATATTGTGTGTTGTTTTGCTGACTCTCTAGCGTATGCTGTAGAGAGAGCACTGGGAAGTATTTCAGATTACAGTTTGCTGAATTCCATTTGTATTTTCTTTTCATTTTAGGCATATATTTTTAGCATTGAGAGACAACTTAATATTCTGTTTGAACTAAGGGGTAAAAAGGTAAATCTTTCATATTACTTTTCTGTACCTTATAACTTCTAGTGGGTCTTCATCAAAATTCAAAAATAATGATTTCTTGTCTGCATACAGCTTGGTTCTTACTTTGGAGCTGCAGTTTGTGCTGTGGACCTGAATTCAGATGGCTTCTCAGACTTACTAGTTGGTGCTCCAATGCAAAGTACCATCAGAGAAGAGGGAAGAGTTTATGTCTATATTAATTCAGGTTCTGTAAGTATTTTCTCTAAAAAACACGGCAACACAGCCGTTCTGGTTTAATAGGCTAAGAGGAAGAGTTTTCCTCTCTTCTTATCCCATATTTCCAGATATGGAAAAAGCAGCAGTAGAGCTGTGATGACTCCCCCAGCAGGGGTGCATAGCACACTCCCAAAGGCTGCGGTGTTGGCTGTAGCGCAGTTACTCACACCAGTGTTGGAACTGGAGACAGGCTGGGTTCGTTTCCTAGGAGCTGTGGGTGGTGACAGCCTGCCACTGCAGCCCCTTTCCAAACTCTCCTCCTCTACTGTGCTTCCTACTGAACTGCCATCTGAAGAGCAACTAATTAAGCCCTTCAGAAGCGAGCAAGGAATGAAACATTTGCATGTCATTACTGGTACCAGTCAGGAAAGTGACTGGTACTCTTCATTTTTGTAAATAACCTGACTAGACAGATCGTGCATTAGAATAAGCTTATTTTTATTCTCTCTAAGGTTCAGAACTGGAAGTGTAATCACTTTGCTATTCTTACACTAAGTACCATAAAATATATTTGAAAATGCTTGCTTCTATGTCAAGGAGTTTGGTAGGGTTATATTTTGGTATCCAAGGTGGTTTTAACATTTTGAGTAATATGCCAGGTCACCTGGAAGGGGCTCTGTTAATGTGCCATTGACTCTGTTTCCCTTCAGAAAGCAAAGATGGTAGAACTGAACGTAGAGCTCAGTGGGAGTGACTCGTATGCAGCGAGGTTTGGAGAGTCCATAGCCAATCTAGGAGACATAGACAATGATGGCTTTGAAGGTAAGAATAAAAGGAAACCTGCTGGGTTTAATTCTCTCTGATCACTGGAATGTCATGGTAAACAGAAGGATTATGGAAGTCTGAGATTTCTTTTGGTCTGGGACTCAGCTTTTCTGACTTGAAATACAGCTGCTTCACAGATATTGATGTGTAGTACCAGGGAACTAGGTTCTGTCTAATAAAGAGCATGAGCAAAAAGTGGTAATATAATCTGCAACTTTTGGTGCTGGACCTCAAATGGAATCACTAATCCTGTGTTAAATATCTGAGACAAAGGTTGGGGAACAGTTTGGCAATTTTGTAACAGTTATGAACAAAAATTGAGTCAAAATCTGCTTAAGTGCGAAGTACATGGGGATATTGCAAACAACCTTTGTGTTGGGAGACTGCTGTGGAAATACTGAAATAAAACATGCATGCAATATGGAGAGTGGCAGTAGGAAAAACAAATTGTAAGAAAAAGGCTGGAAGCAAAATATAAAGAGAAATTGGATAATATAAAGCTTTTTTCTGTCATGATAAAAAGCAGAGCCGAGCCAACTTCTTCAATGATCTCAATCATCAGTATCAGCCCTGTAAAGAAAATGGTGTGTGTGTTGGTGTAGAACCTGACCTCAAGAACATGTGTGTAATTTTAGCAGGCACAACTTGACTGTCCCATTTTCATCTCACCAGTAGAGAGATGTATGATGTGCTTTATGTGGTTTAGTCACCACAGCATGGATTCAATCAGAGAATTGCTCCATAAAACCAAAGTCAGAGGCTTTGTATTTCTTGTGATTTGGGTTTGGTGCAGCATAAAGTATTTCTGATTTGCAGATAGTCCAGTTGTTGTTTATTTGTAAATGCAAGTCCACAGTTATTAAAAGTGACTTTCAAGATGGTGTAAATATCTCTCCATCCTTCCCTCCACTGTTTGGTTAACAACCACTGGCTACTTGAACCATGGGAGGTTTTGGTAAGGGCTGTTGAGGGTTGATTGGTGAATAGGTTCATTTATTCAGTTTCAGTTGCCACACCCCTCTGGGATTAGGTCATCTAGGTATAAAACATATCCCTTTGTACCAACCAGCTACCTCCATTTCCTTGTTAAATGCCTTTTCAGGTTTACTAATAACTGTTACTGACATTTCGTAGAAGAATAAATGGTTCATTTTGGGCATTGTGATAAGAGTACTTGTGTTTCAGTGACTTAATCCATGTGGGAAGAACATGAAAATCATCACTGTTCCATAAATATGAGATTTTTTTTATTCCTCTTTTTTTAAAGATTGTGATAATTTTGCCTTCTTTCATGGTAACCGTTTAACCTCTTAAGCGTTGAAATTGGTATTGCTAGAAATGGGCTTCATCTTGAACAAAATGGCAATATTTGATTGTTGCTTTTCACACATAGTAATTAAGGTAGAATCAGATTACTGAACTGGTCTGTATTGTTTGTTTGCTTTATATCTGTGTTCAACACTGCCTTTGAATTCAGGCAAGTAAATCTGGTCTGGCATTGCATGTATCATGAGTCATGATTTGCATTTCTTTAGCTGCTCCGTAGTCATATGTCCTAGTAAACAGGTTATTGCTAAATTGTTTTTCCACAGATGTGGCAATTGGGGCTCCACAAGAAGATAATCTAAAAGGGGCTATTTATATATACAATGGCAGGAAAGATGGAATAACATCATCATTTTCACAGGTATGCTTTTTCAGTGCAAAATGCCCAATCCAGAAAAAAACCCAAGTTTAAGTCTGGGAGGGTTTTCCCTTCATTTAACAGTCTGACCATCTGAAGTACATTAAAAGACCTGAGAAAATGTTTATGTGGTCTGTGATTTCCAGTCATTATATAACCTGTAAGAGAGAAAAAGATTGTTTTGGGGGCTTTAGAAAAGGTTTATGGGATTTAAGTTCAGCAGTAGGATTTTCTGCTAACATTTTTCATTGGAAATTGTAACTCAGAGATTAGCTTTCCAAGAATAATTTTCTCTTACATGTTTTCTCCTCAGAGAATACAAGGACAAGAAGTCAGTAATTCTTTAAGCATGTTTGGACAATCCATATCAAGTGGCATTGACGTAGATAACAATGGTTATCAAGGTAAATTAAACAATTTTGTTTAATTTTTAAAAGAATAGAAATTCATAGGGAACAACCCTACTGTGCTACTTGATACTTTTAATGGAAGCAGAATCTGTTACTGAGATGACATGTCACATCTCATATTTTGGGAAGAAAAAAGAAGAGGTAAAGCTGAGGCCAGGCAGTCACTTTTCACGGTCATCTAACTATTATTTGAGGACTGAGAACAATGTAATAGTGAGATCATAGTGCACAAGGGGAAGAGAAATGTGATTTATATTTTTAAAGCAGATGTCTCATCTACAAATGTCACAATGATCTGGTTTGGGCACTGAAAGCATGTTTGCTGCCCAGACTAGTATGCTAACCTAAATATATTGCTGGCCTTCCCAGAGTCTGGATTTTGACAGGAGTCATGGGCTCCTTGACTCTCAGTCTGAGTGAACAATACTTTAACCTCACTTAGGGTTCATGGCATTGAACTGAGACCATTGTGGAGGTCTTGTGGCCATGACAAAGTAGTGCTCATTTGGTGTAAAGCAACTTAGCTGCCAAGTACATATTAATTGCTTTATACATATCATCAAAACATTTTGACATTTTGCAGATAAGTCTTAGGTCAAGTATGTCTGTCCTGCTCTTGGGGATGTAAGAGCTCAAAGTTACCATGATCTGCATGTTGTATGTTCTGGCTCTGTCCACACAGATGTTATCCAGCTTAATTTGTAATGCTGGCCTAAAAGGTAGGTTACAAGTAGTCTGCTCTCAGGTCAGCTGTTGGTATGATCTGGCAGTCACATCCTCAGGCCCTTCCATCATTTAGTCATCTAATAATTCACTTTTGCTACCTCATTTGAGAGATGTGTATATATACTGTCTATATTTCTTTCCTTCTTGCATGAATAACTTTCAGTTAGTTTAGAATAAAGTAAATACTTCTCTCCCTCTCTGTATAATTTCATACATATAATAGACATAAGCAAATCAATTATATATAAAAAACAATATGTGTGTGCTTGTGTAGTAATACTGAATATCTGGATGGAGACAAAGGCAAGTATCTCCTGTTTAGCTGAGTTGTCCTTCAGTATCAACCACTTAAATGTGGAATAGAAATCAAATCATCATATTGTCAATATCTGCAAATCCAGCAAATTACCATGCAGATTTTTGGACAGTGGACAAATATTTGAGGAACCGTCTTTGAATACTAGCATATCCATTCTAATATTTGGTCTTAATGCTGCCCAAAAGGTGAATATCCTATAAAATACTTGTATTTAAGAAGTAATTCCTGTTGACAAATTATGCTTATTGCTACATTCTTTTTGTGCAGATGTAGCAGTTGGTGCATTTTTCTCTGATTCTGCTGTGGTGCTGAGGTGAGATTGCTACGTTTCAGTACTTTTGAAGACCATACAATTTAACTCTATTTTAGTGGAATTTATTAAAACTCAGTAGTTTAATTTAACTTCATTATATTCTTGATGTCTTGAACTTCAGTCTATAGGCTCTAGAAGGCTCTACAAATGAAACATTTAAGTAAATGCGTTGAAAAAATGAAAATGTCATTCTGTAACTTTTTTGAGGTAATAAATAATGAGCATACAACTATTTGAAACTATCTGAAAAATGCAGAGAACTTTATAATTCTAAAATATAAAAATAGATTGTCAGGAATGGTTAGTTTTTGCAGAGATTCTGTAAGCTATATCTAAGCATTATTTGTGAACACTTACTCTTTTCTATTCTTAGAACAAAACCAGTGATAATTGTTGAAGCTTCTTTAAAACATTCTAATTCAGTAAATCGAACTAATTTAGACTGCATGGAAAATGAGCAGCCTGCCACCTGTATGAATTTGAAGCTATGCTTTACCTACAGAGGACGAGAAGTACCTGGTTATATTGGTAAGCTACTGGAAAAATAATCCACTACATGTATTCATTTTAAATGCACCTATTTACAGAATAATGCTACTGGTATTTAATAGACCATTAATCTGACTTCAGTATAAGATGAAAAGCTGAAAACTTGGATACCTTTTTTATATCATGGTTGCCCTGTAACATCAAGCCATTACACTTGTGTTCAATTTGGAATAATAGCACATCCCTGCTAGGGCTACTGGAGTTACATGGCCTTGGAGAGACAGCAGCAACCAAAGGGTGATATTTAGATGTCCTCTAATAGCAATCCTCTCAGGCATAGACCAAACCAGATGGGACTGCTGGAGTATTCTGCCTTCCACTTAGCAACAGAGAAAACATTCCTTCACAAACCAGCTCAAGCAGCTGATCATACCATTGTGGGGCATTATGTGAAAGAGAGGGAGTCCCACCAAAATTACTGAAAAATAAATCTTCTATTATATTTTATATAATGCATATTTTGCTTTTGGCAGAAAAAACTGGTATTGCTAGAAGCAGTATCTATCAGAGGGAATATTCATGGTGAATTAATTTTAAATAATTTACTGTCTAAATTTGACTGTATTGCCTGAGTGCTTTTAACCTACTTGTCATGTGCTGTTTGTAAACTGCAAACAGCCGTGCAAGTACATGGTATATAAAATTAAATTGCTGAACTCTCCTGTGTGAGAACAGACAATGACCTTTGGGAGCACATTACAGAGAACACATGCAGTGATGAACTGTACAGTTATATGTCTTTTGATCTTTATCAGATCTTTGAAGCTCATATTAATTTTGAAAGATGAGCAGTCAGGCTGGGTCACCTTTGCTGGACTTGTACATGTACAAGACTTTATAACTTAAAAAAAGGACTAGTAGAAATTGTAGATAACCTAACTCTTGGCAAACATTTAGAAGTAATAGATCTGAAATGCTCTGAAACTTGCTTGCAACTTGTTATCATAGCAATTTGTGCTAACTTAAACAGAAAAAGCTGTGAAACAGATTTGTCAGTGTTTGTTGACTTAACTGTATGTTGTCATTTACTGTCAGCCCTATAACTAACTGAAGTGGGTTTTCTATAAATAGATTTTGGTAGAAGAATATAGATACAACCTGATAAACTATCTCTGATATAAAAGCATGTATCGGGGAACAGCCATGAAGCAATCAATTTTCAGGGTACCACAAGTTTTTATTAGGTATGGATTTATGTCAGAATGTCTTTAAGCAGAGCATTTTAAAATGGATATAGAACATACTTGTGGAACTGAGTCAGAAATTTCTATCATAAATTCATTATGATTGCAACACTTAAAGATTTTATAACCTTTTCTTTCCCCGGGTTTTATTTTGTAGTATTGCTTTATAATCTGAGTGTTGACGTGAACAGAAAAGAGGATACACAAGCAAGATTTTATTTTTCCTCCAATGGAACATATGATACAATCTCAGGAAAAGTAAAGATTTACAGCAATATTACTGCCTGCAAAGATCATCCAGCATTTATGAGGGTAATGTAGTTTTCAGTATGTGTTGTCTTGTCCTTTGTCCTCCTTTGAAAAGCGGACCTTCTACAAAAGAACCTCTTCTGTTTACAATTGCATCACATTTTGGAAGTAAAATATTTGTATTCAGAACTTTCACAGTTAACGTATTTTAATTTTGATGCTTTCTCTGGGGACATTAGTGAGTCTGCAATCTCTTACATTGCTGAGAAGATGAATAATAATAATAATAACCACAGCGGTTAAGTTGGACCATGAGTATTCTTGAAACTTTTTCATCATTTTTGTGGATGACAGATCATACATAGATTAAGGTGGTTTGGAGCAACTATGAAGATATAACATTCATGTTCTTCTGAACATTTCTGATGGAACTTACTTATGTACTCCTTAATGCAAAATCCGAAAACTTGTAATTTTTGTTTTGTCATTTGTAACTATTTCAAAGAACACGTGTATGGTCTTGCTTCTGTTTTTATTGTGAGTAGATAAGGTAGACTCAGCTAAAAAGGAAAGAACCCATTCCTGGTTCATAGGAAGAGAAATGAAGATGATTGCTAGAAAAGTCTATTGTTCAGGGTTTTGATGTGGTGTGCTTTCTGAATTTGCTGCAAGGAGCTAAAGGCTAGCAGGGTGTGAAGAGCATTGCTTGGGCTTGCTTGATTTTTTTTCCCTCAAGGAATGCAAAATTCACCCATAATATGAAGGTCGAAATGGGGTAGGAAGAGCACTCATGGGAGTTCCACAAATGAATTTAGAGCTGAACAATATTAGGAATGTGCACTGAGCTGAGAAAGGGATCTCCCTGCTTACAAACATGAAGCCTGCACAGATCTGTCTTTCTCCTGGAGCAGATTAGCAATGATTGTGGTTACAGTTCTCCCTCTGTGATGGTGTAGAGACAGCTTTGCTGTAGAAAAATCTGCTGACAGAAGTGCTTCAGCAGAGAAGCCACAGAGGCAGAAGTTCTGCAGAGCAGTGGCACAGCAGGAGGCTGTGCAGGGTGTCAGCCTGGGAGGTCTGTACCCACACCAGGAATAGATGGCACCAGCTGCTGGGCTGGCTGCTGGTTTCTGCAGAAGTAGGGTTTGATCCAACAGCCACCATCCTTTGAAACTGAGCATGGTACTCACCTATAATTTAGTAAGAATCTACCAGTAAAGTCTTAACTACAAAAGTAGTCTCAAAGTGGCTGTTGCCCTGGAGGGAATGAACTGTTGTATTCATGCTTGCTGTATCCCTCTGAAAGATGAATGAGGAACTTGTCTTCAAAGTAGAAGAAAACCCCTGTAATTCAGAACAAAGATGTAATATTTTTAAGGCCATTTGATTAACAAGAAAAAAATAAATCATTTCTATTCTATCAAACATCTTAGAAGCTTGTCTTCCAAAACAAATATTTTGGAAAAACTTGAAGTCTTAAACCACAACAAACAATAAAAATCAGTGAACACAGAGGAACCATATTTTATTAAAATGGGAAAAAAATAGACTTCTCCTCTGTCAGACCTTATCTAGGGGGAAGAGAGGGATTATCTAGATGTAAGGGGAAATAAGGGCAACAAAATAATGGACTAGTTTGCCTAGCCTTTTCTTTAAAATCCTCAAGGTAGCAATTCTATGACCTTTTGAAACAAACATCTATCAAGGTGACTGATGCAGTTAATCTGCACAAAGGCTGGAAAATAAATTTTATTTTCTACAGCTACAAAAAAACCCTGTAGGGAAATATTCTTCCATGTATTTTTCTCCTTCCTTGGTTTCCCTTACTTTTTGTTTGTGACACAATTAGAAGCCAGTTCTTCATCATAAAGCTTCAGGGTAGAAAGGAAAGCTTGTGTTACCTACTGGAAAATTGCCCAGATGCATCTCAACTGATACTTGCACCTAAGTGAATGTTGCTTGCAGGAGCAGTGGCAAATTGCCACTTACTTTATTAGAGTTTTGTAAACTAACAGAGATGTGATTGGCAGCTGACCTTGTACAGATTGCTGTACCAGCATTAGCAGGTATTTGTGTAGGAGGAATTGATTTGCCTCATCACTTCCTAGAGTCCATCATTAGGGGTTCTTTTTTCCTCCATAGAATTCAATTTTCTTTTCAATTCTTAATTAATAACATTATAACTATCTCCTCCCACCCAGAAGGTTTCTGTACTTGTATGAAGCTCCTAAAGTTAAGTAAGTGTGAATGTCTGTCAAGTACAGTCCTTGCAAGAGACAATATAAATTTTATGTATTTTGAGTAAAGGCTAATTAATAGCTAATTAGTATAATGGAAGTAGTATAAAGCAGATGCATAAAAGACCTTGTGGAAAATTATTATGAATTAGATAATACGTGATTTGGCCAACACAAGCTTGCAGATAAGAATTAAAATAGTGGCCATGTGGAAGGACAATCAGTGTCTGTCTATCCCCTCCACTTAGGGAGTAATTTAATCAGGTTTGTTACTCTTGGTGCTTCAAGCTGTTCAGTTTTCACAAGTAGGTAATTTGGGCTCTGATCTGAACATTCCTACACAGGCAAGGCTTCATGTACAAAACAGTCATTTATTGAGGAGTTCAGTCTTTTTAATACAGAATGAAGGGGCAGAAAAATAAAATGCAGTCACGACTTGATTTAGTTGTACTGTGAGAGAACTCCTTTTGACTTTACACATGAGTACTCATTGGGTTTGTCTGGCCTCATTCCACTGGTTAACGTCTCCATTTCAGACAACTTTGCCTATTTTTCTACTTGGGCAGTGCAGCCTTTCCTAGGTGTGTGAGGCAAGAGTATTGACAGAAGTAGGCTGGCTATTCAGTAAGATTTCTCCTAATAGAAGGGTCATTCATTCTGAAATGGCTGATGCTGTCATTGCATATATTATGCTTTTATACATTTCTGACTGGCTCCTTCTGCAACAAAGATGTCTGGAAAAGTGTATTAGCCATATGGAATTATTTTATGTGTGAAAAATAAGTTTTGCTGTTTTAGTGAGTTCTGGGCAACCTTGTAACTTTAAAACATAAGCATACATGTTTTGTCTTATATGATTAACTCATTAGGTTTCCAATTTTCATAGAAAGATGTAAGGGATATCTTGACTCCTGTACATGTTGAAGCGAGTTATCATCTGGGGCATCACATTCTACAGAAAAGAAATGTTCAAGAATTTTCACCTCTTCAACCTGTTCTTCAACGCAAGAAAGAAAAAGATGTTATAAAAAGCAAGGTTAGTGTATGAGTGCTCTTTCTTCCAAAGCAGTGAGTAAATATTCATGTTTTAATCTTCAGTTAAAAAAAAGCTTCACTGATTCACAGCATGCGAAGGAATGCATCTTCCAGACCAACACCTAGGGATAATGTCTTGATATTAATTAATAAACCAGAATGCTAAAAAAATGCCTATTTTTTTTCTTAAAAAAATCCTTTGCAGAAGTTGTATGCAATCTGTATTATGATTTAAAAATAAAAAAGGTATGTGCAGAGAACTTGCCAGCATATATAGCACTATATATAGCACTATATATAACACTATATACCTCAGAACACACATTCATTCTTTCAACTACACAAGATGAGTCACTTTCCAATATAAAATTGTGCTTTAAAATTATTTCTGTGTTAAATACACAATATCATGTTAGTATTAATCTTGAAGTGTCGATGTTGCTGAAATATTAGTTCTGTAAGGGTACTGCAGGATTTCAAACACAAAGTCTGAGGGAAAAGAAAATATTTATCCTTTTGTAACTATGAAATTAACCTTTTTTTCCCAAAAAATCCCAATTTCTTAAGAGACTTTGACTTTAGTAAAAGTCAGATCGTGCTGAATTTTTAATTTTTCACAATGGTAAGCTCCCCAGAAAAAGTGGGCAGAACACCAAGCCTGTCTGAGTTCCAGAAGTGTTTGGACAATGCTGTCAGACACAGGCTGTGACTCTTGGGGATGTCCTATGCAGGGCCAGGAGCTGACCCATCAGTGATGGTGATGGGTCCCTTCCAACTCAGCTTTCCCTGTGATTCCTGTAACTGAGGCACAGTTGGCCATCAGAACTCCTGAGATACGTAAAAGCTTCTTTTAAATGGCATGCTTTGACTTGTCGTTTCCATTCCAAATTTTGTTTTGGAAACCTCAGAGTTATAAAGAAAGAAAGAGGGTGATGTTGAACACAGTGACACAAACGTGCTGTATAACATCTTGATAACCAAGGCATGGACACCTGCAACTCATGGTGTCTCTGCTCTCATCAAACCTTACTAACATTAGGATAAGTCATGTAATGAAGCTCTTGCAAAAATTATTGTGCTGTGTTATAGGAGACTGCACAGACATCACTTCTGGATCTTCTAAAACATTCTGCCCTCCTTATGTACTGCTGTAAAAATTGTCTGAGCATACACCCACAGGTTTAACTGTGACAGACTGAGTCTGGAAAGCCTCTTCACTGTTACTCTGGATGCACAGAATGTGTTTGGGAAATGGAAAATCACAGCCTGATTGAATTGTATGTTAGCAGTAAGAACTATAAGACCCTTCCTGATGCTTAGTTCCTAGGTAATGGGTTTCTTTCTCTGGAAATACTGTTACTCACTATAGCAAGCATAGAACACTGAAGTGCCTTTTTTTTTTTTAATTTGGCTTTTACAGTTTACTTTTGCAAGATTTTGCTCCCAAGAAAATTGTTCAGCTGACTTGAGAGTTTCTGGAAAAGTTGTTTTTCCAAAGTAAGTATAATGTAGCTTTCGATTTTTTTGGGCAAGATTTAGTAAGACTTTATTTAAATTATTCCTTAATCTTTTGTTAGATAAATAATAGTAATTTGCAAATTCTCAGGACTCTCTGAGAAAAAACAAGAAGTAAATCTGTGCTTAACTGAAGACTATTTTTAAATCATGAATCTTCCAGAAAATGTAACAGAAATCTATATAATTGAAGGACTGTTACTGCATAATTAGAAGATTTTACAGCTCATAAAATACATCTTCACAAAAACATAAATTTGTGTTCTACAC
The DNA here is from genome assembly GCA_013400435.1 of Pycnonotus jocosus. Taxonomy (NCBI): domain Eukaryota; kingdom Metazoa; phylum Chordata; class Aves; order Passeriformes; family Pycnonotidae; genus Pycnonotus; species Pycnonotus jocosus. The sequence goes on along the minus strand of VWYP01025076.1, from coordinate 29,851 downwards.
TTCATATATAACTGGGCTAAGATAACACTGCATGATACAGTTATAATATGCAGATATCATAACTATTGTAAAATTATTCATAATTATTGTAAAGCCAACAAGCTGTAGGTTATTTCTGCTGCTCTTTCTGGATATACCATACTTGCACTGTATGAAGTCTCAATCAGCAGTATAAAACTGAAGATGTAATAAAAGAGCCACTTAATTGTTTTAAGTATTTTATTTACTGTATTTTGTCTGCACAACCTTTTTCTTTATTGACTATTATATTTCAAAGTAAAAAATACAGGTAGTCGGTGAGCAAAAAGAGAAATTGTACCTGTTGTGAATCTCAGCTATTTAGGTATTTTACATGTAACTTGGATTTTCTCGTGTCATTTACCACTTTTGAAGTTGATTCTACTTAAAATACTAAGTGGAACAATCTAAAATGACATCAGAAGTTGCTGGCAATCACATAATGCAGATTAATCACACCTGTGTGATCCTGAGCACAAACTTGTGTCATCTTCATAGATTTCAGAGTAAGATGAGTATCCTTCTGCCCACTTTAACATGTGGCCTGTAGCATGAGTCTTAAGCCCTTACTTTTTCTTAGGCTGGATGGTTATTTTATTTAAACACCCATAAACTTTTCTGAAAGAATGGTTGTGCAGCATTTTCATTCGTGACAGAAATGCAGTTTTGAAAGTACTTCCAAGCTCTAAGAAAGGAAGACAGATTACAACATATCTGCTGATATTAGGCACCAGCAGCAGACTTGCAGTGTAAATAAATAGTCTAAATATCTTCATAATGTTTGAAGTATCACCCTAAATTACCTTGTGCCCCTAGAATCTCGATTAAGAACTAGTTAGCTGTGAAGTGATAATTTATTTTGTCTTAACAGAATCCATTCATTATCCTCGAAGAGCAAAGCAAACACCTTTGGTTTTAAAAGAATGAAATCAAATAGGGATGGCAATGTAATGCTTTATTTACTGAGTAACAAGTCTCCATGTATACACTATTGTGTTCTGTTTAAATTGCTTAGATTTTGGCCTGCTCTGTAAATTTCTAGTCTGCATCATGCATTTTTTAATGAAGAATGAAATATGATTACCCAGGAAAAGCTTTAGTTCAGCTTTGTTGTAGTCCCAGATGTGCACCTGGTGCTTTTGTGTACTTGTGTGTTAAGCTGGGAGGCATCTTTGTGGCAGCATATTGTTAATGAGCTTGGCTTTAACCTGGGTAAGAGGAGTGAGTGGTGAGTATATAAGTACTAAAACAACGTTTGAATTTAACCTAAACTTGACAAGCTACCACAATGTTAACATTGTGTTTTTCTTTAATTTGCTTTTGTCTTGGAACCTATCTGCTTATGCAATGCTTTTGCCTTCTGTTGCTTTTATAAATGCCAGCTTCTTTCCCAAAGGTGTTCAGTGACTAATGCTTTGGTTTCAAGCCAGAATATCTGATAAATGTCTATTTCTAGGCACCCTTTCTACAAGTCTTAATTAAACTTTAATGTCAAGCTGAAGTTTACTTTCAGCCCCCAATAGGGTGTCTGTACTTGTAACATGATTATAGAACATTACGCAGATCATAAGGGAGGCAAGTTCACTGTGCTTCTCTTCATATTAACTCAATCCCAGATCTTGAGTGCAGGAAGTGAGTGTTGAAATAGTGTCTGAAAATACTGTGGCAGTGATACATTGCTCTTCTGGCCTGTAAAGGAAAGGACTACTCTTGTAAAGGCCAGAAGCACAACTGGACTGATGACAATATCCCTGCTCTCTCATTAACCACTGCAGGCTTTAAGGGGTGACCATCATATAACTGCTCTCATGCCTTAGTTACAGGATTGAGTAAAACCTTCCCTTACATCTCCAGCTGAGCTCTGTCAGAACCAACTGAAATTACTTAAAGGAGCAGCTTTGCCTCTAGGCTTTCTAGAATTACTTTCCATTAACATTATGATAATTATTTTGATAGGCCTCATGATCAGAAAACGTACCTTGGTGTTGGAAGCATGAAGACTTTATTATTGAACATTTCTCTGCTTAATGTTGGAGATGATGCATATGAAACTCTCCTCCATGTTCAGATCCCTAAAGGTCTTTATTACATTCGAGTTTTAGAATTGGTAAGAAAAAGAAATCTCTCAACCATTAATCCTTTGGCATTTTTCTGTTTCAGCCTGGCATTTTTCAAATTATGTTTATGAATTGTTGAGTTTCTTTAGATACTGAACCTATGTACCTTCATCAAAAGCTGCCAAAACATAATTTTTTAAGTTCTTAGACTTCTAGCTACCTAAATCAAGTGCAATTTAATCAATATACATGACTTACATAATTTTGGTAACAACTAAAATAAATAATAAAAAAAGGTTTAAAACTATTTCAGGGTGTTACAGATGTTTTTTGGCTGATGATTGTGTTTTCAGTGATCACAAAGATCTCATCGAATCTGCTTTTTCCCAAATACACAGGCTTATAAAAAGTCATAAATCTAACTGTAGTCTCTTTCTGCCTCTTATAAAAATAATTCTTCTCCATGTAGGATCCCCCAGTTCCACCTTTGTGAGTTGGCTTTTGATGTGGGTGGGTCTGGGTCTGGTGCATGTGCCTCAGCTTCAGTAAGAGCAAGAAGCAGATGAAGTAACTGATGTAATAATCAATATCATCTGTTATGGTAAAGTGGTCATGGGTGTCCTGGATATTGGCATCAGTGTAATAACAAACACCTGGTTCAGAAAAATATAAAGCATCCAATTTTAGTGTGTGCATGTAATTTGAAGTGTCTGGGAAAAAAAAACCCCAACCTTTTTATTTTAATCATTGGTATTTTGTCCTTTATTTTAGGAAGAAAAACAGATACATTGTGCAGTATTAGATAAAGAAATTAATGCAGTGACACTTGAGTGCAGTGTTGGCTATTTATATGTGGATCACAACTCAAAGGTAAGCTGTAAATGAAATTCCTAGCTTTAAATACACCCTAAATATGTTATGAGGATTTTCATGGCGGGGGGGGGAATCTCTGAATCTCTCCTTCATTCTCAACTAACATCTTTTGTCATATTGGTATCTGTACCTCTGCTGCTACTTGGAAATGAATTGCTTAAACACTCCCTGGAATAATTCATTAAGGGACAACAGTGTTTGTATTATGCATTGACTGATTGTGCTTGGCTTCTGGACAAGTGAGCTGACTAATGCCATGGACATATGTGTTAGGTCAGTAGAAAGGGAGTAGAAGACACAAAAACCAAGTATTTCCTTAGTTCTGAATTTTTTAGGGCAGGAAATTCGAAATGAGCTTAATAAAATATTTGCATTGAAACTGTGTCAAGATACACTATCATTTAATATAAGGAAAATATTTTTTTTTTCTCCAGCTGGATTATAGTTTCCTCTTGGATGCAAGCTCGTTAACCAGAGCAGAGGAGGACCTGAACATCATCATTAATGCTACCTGGTAAAGTCTAATAAAAATTGCTCAATGAAAAATACCGCTAGCTTTAGCAAACAGATAACTGGAAAGGCTTAGCAAAGCAGGATTGCAAGGAAGTAAATTGGTTGCAAATCAAATAGAGAAACTACAAAAAAAAAAAGGTGATAGATATTTAAATAATGAGTAGGTTTCTGCCTGTAAAAAATGTGGGGAGCATTATGTTACCAAATAAATATTTTTATTTTAATAAGCTGAACTGTCTGTTTAGTTGGGGTTTTTTTCAGAAATAGTGTATAGATTTTGATGATGCCTTCAATACAGATTTTTCTCTCTTTGCATTTTTGTAGTAAAAATGAAGATGAGAACATGTTGCTGGATAACATGCTAACTTTACCTATACCTCTGAAATATGAGGTTGAGTTAAATACTCATGGGTAAGTCGCCTATTGGTATTAACTGCATGTCCACAGAAGTGTTGTGTTGTTACTGTTCTAAATTCACAAAGTTTTTAAGCAGAAATGTGATGTAGCTGAAAAATCCTGGGACTGAGTTGGCACAGCGCTCCTGTGGCACAGCTCTCTGACCCAGACACTTGAAAGAGTTTTTTTCCACTACTGTGGGATGAGACCATTGCTATCTGTGGTGCTTTGAACTTCTCTGAACAGACTGATATATTTTAAAAAGTGGAATATTTTTATTTTAATAAGAGCATAGCAGATCCTCAGATTCCTTGCTTAACATGAACCATACTCCAGGTTTGTTGAGGGGCTTTCATGGAGCATAGCTTTGGGTGAGGATTTATGACTTTTTATGGTTCATCTGCCTTTTTCAGAGGAAAGAGCACAAATGTAGAGAGTTTCTATTCCAAAGGCACATGATTTGTACTCTGTGTTCCCAGATTTACTTAAAAGCAAATGTGGGTGTCTTCCTGGAGGTAGCATGGAGCAGAATGTTATGATAATGATATATAGAAATTCTGTTTATTAACAATTTCTAAACCATTGTAGGTTTGTGTCACCAACCTCATTTGTTTATGGAGCAGAAGAGAGAGATTCACCAATGACATGTATGAAGGAAAACATCAACTTCACTTTCCATGTAAGAGTTTTATTTTGTAAACCCTGTCATCCCTGTTTTGAAGGTTAATGTTTAGTGCATCTAATGACAATTTAGACAGTCAGTGAGGAGACTTATGAGAGTACAAGGGCACCATGAGTAATTTTTGTGCATTCGTGATGGGAAGCTTCTGTTAATCCATTTTAGAACACTTTTTTTTGGCCTGGCAAATCTTCCACTGAGAGATCAGAGAAAAATTTCCTAACACAAGCAAGATTGAAAGTGATAGAGCAGTTCTCACTTGCCACTTTTTCCTTTCAGAAACACTTCAAAAGGGTATTATGGTAAGAAAAAGGAATTAAGAGCTTCTTATAAGAGTATCTATAGCATCGAATTTGTTTGCAGTGGATTAAAAGCAGGGGGTTGGACCTCAATCTCTCCCAGTTCCCTTTGCAGAGTCTCCTGGCAGGCAGTCTGCATGACCTCAGGTACTGATCACAGATTAGCACTACTGACTCATCAGCTTTGGAGGAGGGAAGGGTTCAGTAAGCCCACAGAGTGAATGAACAAAATGTTAACACTGCTAGCACAATCCACTTTGGTGACAGCATAACAGAGCAGCTGCTACCCCATTCTGTGCAGTTTTATGTATTTATGTAGGTATGGTTTTGTTCCTTGAATAGCTATCCTTAAGGCTTTAACTGTTGAACTCTTCTCCTCTTCCCCACAAGGTGATCAGTGCTGGACCAAGCATGTCTCCAAACACCAGCTTAGAGATAATGATACCCAATGCTTTTCCACCCAGGGACTCCAAATTATTCAACCTGTTGGATATCAAGGTAAGCAAAAGTTACTTAATGTCTTAGCAGCTGCATGAATTCTATGAAGAAGCAGAGCAAAGCCAGCTAGGTACTCAGTCTGTGTTGGGTTTGCTAGCCATGGTGCAGCAGAGTGAACTAGAGTAGGATCATCTTCAGCCTCATCTGTTTCAGAATTCTGGAAATCAAATTTACATTTTTAATAATGATGTTATATTTATTTTCAGACAACTGCTGGACACTGCTCCTATAATAAATACCCCAGAAATTGTACTGCAGCAGAAAATAATGAAAGCATATTAAAGGATGTCATCACTTTCTTTTCAAAGCCTGCTAAGAGGCACATGGTAAGGTCTGTCTTTTGGCATCAGTGGGAAATGGCTGTATGAATAAGCCTTAAGAAAAGGCTGTATCTTTTATAATGAAACCACAGAGCCATCTTCCAAGGGTGTGTGGTGGGACCTGTGGTAAGCTCAGGGTAGTCATAAGTGACTTTAGTGAAAGGGGTGTGAACTGAGTGGGGAAAGTTAATTAAAGACACATTGCTGAAGTCAGGGTGGATTACAGGCACCTACAAAAAACTGCCAAAGGAGTATGGAACTGAATGAGTGGGCAAGCAGAATGGCAGAGGAAATTCAGTAACAAACATAAAGTTATGCACCAGGGAAGAACAGGCTTTATTTTAATTGCATGAAGTATGCAGATCAAATGTTCATTGTCTTTTCCTCATCAAAACAGTACCATGAAACAAAACTAACAGGAGCTAGGTTAAAAAACCACAAATGTTAAAAATAAATTAATTCCAAGGAAGACTATACAAGCTAATGGGACTGAAAGTCAATAAGAATTACAAAACATATGGAAGTCATTTTTGGCTGGGAAGCTATTAAAAAATATTTGGAAGGCTGGGAGAGTGCCATACATGCCTGGCCTGTTCCAGCTCATCCCTCTGTTCCTGCTCATGGACCCTGCTGGAGATCAGACACTCCACAGTCCAAACCAGAACTGCTATTTTAGCATTGCATTGCTGAGGCTTTGTCCTCATAGAAATCTGTTTTCTGCACCTTTTGTTTAATGAAGTACAACATTGTTTAATCTGTCATCTTAAAAAATAACAAAAAATAATAAAAAAACCCTACCCATTTTTAAAAATGTTAATTTGGGATTTTACGTAAGCACATTACAGGAAAAACCAGCCAATGATTGAGATACAGCCTGCACCAGAATATCCAATCAGGATTCAGCATGGTAGTCTTGGATAAAGATTAATGTTAAAGATATAATAAACATAATCATGTACAGCTTTGTGTTTTTGTCTTCTCCAGAGCTGTGAGAAGTGGAGCTAGTTGTCATTGTACAAATATAAGGATCAACCAATTGCACTGTTTGCACTGGATAGCACAGAGTTATTGTCATTTATCATTATTGATAAAAGCTAATTTGAACAATAGTGTAAAAACAAACCCTAAACATATAAATTATGACACTCATTCTTTTTCAGTCTTAAAATAATTGAATTTTTAATAAAAGTTATGTGTATTTTGCATAACAATTAGGTTGGTCTCTTGTTACTCTACCTTTAACACCTCTGGAATGATAGTGATGGATGACAACTTCAAGTTATAGCCTGAGTTTTCAAGAATAAACAAATCCTTTTGTTTTAGTCAGTTTCTATTGTCTTTAATGGTAAGATTATAGAGTTGATAAAGTTAAGTTCTCATTTTTCCCTCCCTTGTGCAGTACTGCATGAAAAATGACAGCCTTTGCTTACAAATACATTGCAAGCTGGGAAACATGGAAAGTGGAAAAGAAGCAACTGTTCACTTGCATCTGGAGGCCACTCCTTTACTTTTACAAATGGTAACACATGAATTTTTCATACTTGAGGGGAATATTTCAAGGCATGTTTACAGCATTCCCTGCATATAAATTCTAGGTGTTAGTATCTGTTTTCTAACAGTGAAACACAATTCAAACATGATTAAATTGAAATCTTTTGGGTTTTAACCTCTTTTATGTTGCCAATGGTAAGGCTCAAGGTGATGTATCAAAAAAAAAATATATGTTTTAGTTTGTCACTTTATATTTATGGTGTGTATTGCTTTGCCTATTCTGGCTGGGTTATGTAGGATGAGGATTTAATTTCAACTCATAATTGTATTTTTCTAAGAAAAGCAGCATGGATGTGGACTTAAGTAAAATCCAACCTGGCTTCATTCCAGCTTCCAGTACTAATTTGTTTTGTTCTCAGAAAAAGGCATCATTTTGTGTTTGTGTGATATTCTGGTTATGTCAGCAGCTGTGTTACCATTTTTCCTGGGCAGGAATCAATGTGTTAAAGTTATTTTTTATATGATAAAGTTATTTTTTATAAAATAGATTATTTTTTTTTAATCAGGATGATGCCTCAGTATTGAAGTTTGAAGTAAGAGCAATGGCCTGGCCAGAAAAAACTGCAAAACTTATTGAACTACATAAGGACAAGCAAGCTGCATATGTAAGAATACTCTTATGAATTTGTGATGAACATGTTAAGGTAGAAAAACTAACAGCAATAAATATTGTCAAATTCTATACATACCTATACACCAGCAATGAATATAGTGTTAATTACTTCAAAAATTAATTAATTTTCCTAGGGTTTTTTTTGTTTTTCCTAGTTTACCTAGGTTTTTTTTATTAGGGAAAAACCCACAACAGTTAGCACTAAGCTTCTTTTCTGTTTTTCAGGTCTATTTGGAAGGAGTGCACCACCAAAAGCCAAAATACCATGTTACCGTGCTAATTATTTCCCTAGGCTTAATAGTTGGTCTTACCTTGTTATTGGTTCTTTCATTTATATTATGGAAGGTAGGTTTTTTAGTATTCCTTAGTTGCTTCAAGTCAGGAATTCATACTGTTGAAAGATTTTTGGATCTGGGTTAAAGCAAATTAAAGAACAAATAACATTTTATTATGATCTATCCTTTCTAAAGGAAGATAATTCCTCCTGTAACTTGGGGCTCTTCAAAAGTATTTCTCCATTTTTTTCATTTCATTTAATCTTCTGCATGTTCTACATTTTCTGTTACTCAACATCATAAATCCCTTTACAATGTTTTACATGCCATCTCATGTTTGCAAGTGATTTATGTATTTTAATGATATCAAATGGCTCATTTTTGTGGGATGGTGCTCCACATTTAATATCACCTGACACATGATGACTGGTAGCTTAACACATGGTTTCATACCAGTGTAAAATGTTTAAGATTTTAAAAAGCAACATAAATACTAAAAAAATTCTGTGCCTAAGCAAAAGAGAAAACTAATAAGGTTGCAGATCCTCCCTCTATCAAGTGATTAAGAGATTGTTAACTTCTTTACCTATATCAAGACTTTCTCCATCCATTGTTTTTACATGGATATGTAGAAATGAAACAAATTTAACAGCAACATTTTATTACTTTATTTTTAAAAACACTGGATTCTCTGGACTGTTAAAGTTCACAAGCCCAAGTCCTTACTCCATATAGGAGAGCATTAACCTCCCAAAAAGTAAAAGAAGAAAAAGCAAACCTACTTTGTTAATTGATGAATAACACTTGATTACTTGGTATGACAAAGCACTGGCAAATACCATACTTAACAAGTGCCATACATATGCATTTTTATTTTAATTAATCTTTTATGGTTTAGATTTGATGACATAGATTTGCTGACAACAGATTCCAAATTATGTATTTCAGATTGGCTTTTTCAAAAGGAAATACAAACCGGTCCCTCAAGACATGAACAGAAGAGACAGCTGGAGTTTTAAAAGTGGGAACAAAAATGACTAAGAAGGCAAATAAACATTTGATTATAAAATGAAGAAATTAAAATTCAGATTAATTCACAGGAGAAACATCAGCAACAAGAAACCTAGGCCTTGAGCTTACTTGCTCTTACAAAACATGCTTTATTTCCTTGAACTGTGTATGGAGGATTCACCTTACAGTACTGTTCTAATATGAAAATGGTAAACCAGTTTGTTCTGAAGTCTCCCAGAAATATTTGCAATGCCATATATATATATATATATGGTTTCAAACAGACAGAAGAACACTAAAGAGAAGAAGAATTGCTTAGCAAAAGGAAGTATTTGTGAAAAGTAATAATTTTTGGCCAATCCTGGAAAATAAGATCACAAACATATTAGCATGAGTTATGCTATTATTTTGAAAGTTTCAATAATATTTTGATCAGGCATTCAAGAAGAAATCCTCTCTCATCTTGGTCTGGCATTTTACCAAGGGTAAATTAGCTCAATCCCCTAGGACTGTAAGCAGAATATAGAAATGGCTCTGAGAAGCTCTGGGCTTCTGTGCAGGTCACCTCATAAGCTTTGGCTTCACGGGCACAGCCACATCACTGAAGGTACTTAGACCCCCAGGCAAGCCAGAACCAGGAAGGCCAAAGGTGAATTCAGAGCAGGGAGTTGTGTGGGCTAGCCTGGAGATGCAGCTGTAGAAAGATTAAAGTATTGGAGATCATAATTTGTAGCCATCTATAACATGGTACTTGCAAGCATGATAGAATTGTTTCATCCCCTCCTTAGACAGTGCTGCCATAAGGTTTTGGACTTCTCCAATGAATTATTTCTATGAGGGGTTTTTTTTAAAGCAAGTATTTATTTTTATTTATTTGAAGATTTTTCTATAGTACTTCTAATAGGATTTAGTGCTGGCATTCTTCCAGAACCTGAAAAAAAAGGCTTCAGCTGACAAAGCAGAGACACATATCCAAAAGACTCCAACCGCCAACCTTAATGGGCCAAATTTTATCTTTAAATGAAATACATTAGAAAGCACTGAATAAGGAAGTCACGTGGAGAGCCAGCTTGGGTTCTTGGGAAGGGGTCAGATAAATCCCATCCACACAGGCACCCTCAGCAGCCACTCGGTGGAAAGGCAAAACTGAAGAGGAACATGGGTCAAACCACTGCTCTGCTACTCCAGGAAGTCTCTTCAGCTAGCTAAGTTTGCACTGCCACCTAGCTTTGGTGAAACAGCACAAGCCACAAGGGAAAAAACCTTCCTTTGCTCCCCAGAACAGCTGGAGAATGTCCAACTTCTTCACTGAGTTTATTGCACCAGAAGGACAGAGTGTGGCCTTGGATGTCTTTCTGAACTGCACCGAGAAAGAAAGGAATGTCACCTGTACAAATGCTTTGAAGCTGCACCATCCTATGGGAATTAGCCTGAAACTCAAACCCACAGCAAGTGCCTTCAGCAAGCACTTCTGCTACCAGAGTGCTTGGTGCCATAAAAGCCATATTGCCCACAGATTCCAAAGGTATTTGGGACCATTTTGTAACTTCCTTTCACTTCAATTGATGCCAAAGATGTGGATCCCTCCAAAGTATGTTTTCCTCTAATATCTACAGTGCAAGGACAAATGAATGTGCATATATTTTTTTAAAAAGTCAGAATAAAGTATGTCAAGAATGAAATACTTTCTTGCAAATCTATGTGAAAACTGTACCAAAAATATGCTTACCTTCCACATGGCTTTAGTGAATTTTTGCACTTTAACCAAAAAAACCCCCTTTGAACAGAAATTAGTTTGACGTTACAGCATACTGTGAAAAATATACCTCAAATACTGGAAGAAGCATTCATGTTCTTTTGAGTACAAACAATGCAAGGAAGTGAAACCAAAGCATTTTATTTATCTTTGAAACAGTTTACATAAGTCAGTATATGTGATAATGATGCCTTGGAAGTTGTACACTTTCTATTCAGGTTTGATTGTTAACATGTAAATGTTGCCTGCCTTTTCTTAGGATATGAAACAAAATTATGAAGTTTTATAAACCAGGTTGACAAAAAATGAATGTACAATGTCCTGATGGTGGCAAGATTATAAAGTATTACTCAGTTGCATTTTATTAAAAAACCCCAAACAGATTAAACATACCAATGCTGTTTGTTCTGCAAGTTCAATTCTTTTGTTAAATTTCATTTAATAAAAAACCAGTTAAATCCACTAAATGTTGCTGGAATGTCTTTATAGACAACTTGAAGAAGCTTAGTTTGAATTGCCTCAGCATGTTAAAAATACTTGATGGGATAGAGTATGAATTTTAAGTGGAGACTGCTCCCTATGACTTGGACAACAGGTATTTTAGTCAACTTAGACAACTGCAGTACTTGGTCCTGTGTATTTATCACAGATGAGAATTTTTACAACTGCCTATAGTAGCTATAGATCTCTTGTAAGGGCTTAAGCACTTGATTCAGCCACATCAGACAAGGACTGGCTTTCACACTGCACTGGACTTCTTCCTGAAGAAAGCACCTAAAACACCTCATTCCTGCATGACACAATGCAGCTTTCACACCATTATTGGTGCACTGCCTTCTGAATGACTGCTAGAGGAGTGACCAGGAAAACATTCATTATCCGTGGTCCTGCAGATGGTCTGATACTTGTCATCTCAAAGGAAGCCAGTTCCCAGAAAAAATACAGTCTTAATTTGCTGTCCTCTGAAATAATTGTCTTCAGTATTAAGTAAATTACCAAAAAAACAAACACTCAAAAATTATGTTTATGCCCTACAAGGAAATGATAAAAGTTTAAGTTGACTCTTAAGTTCTTTATCACAACTTTAGTGTCAGCAACAACAAAAACTATGCTGAATAACATTTCAGTGCTAAGAGAAAATATTAATTTTATACAAAGAGCGGTTTTTAAAATACATTTTAACAAAGTAAAGCCATATAGGATTATCAGCATATTATTTTATATTATTTGACTAGGAACATTTTGAGAGCAAATATATTAAGGCAACATTAAAAATCATAACTAGAAATAGAAGTACTTGATTAAAAAATAAATATATCCATTTTTATTTTGCCACCACTCTTCAGCTAGAGCTGGTGAGTAGAGGTATGGTTCTTCCCTGTGCTGAACTGAGTTACCTGACAACATGGATAGCAGCAGCAGACTTAGAAGTATCTCATTCTAAAATAATCTAGACCAATGAAAAAAATTTCTTCTATTTGGATGGACACTTCTCAAACCCCAAATTTGTAAGAGACCAATATAATCAATTTTCATTTATTCTTGTTAAAGCCTAGCAGCTTTGATACAGTTAAATAGAACCTGATTTAAATATATAATTTCATAAGAATTTAAACCCAGAAATAGAACACTCTGATTAAACTTCTGCTACAACTGACATAGTACAAGTCCAGACCTTAGAAAGCTGTGCATAAGGGTGAGACCAGGATTCTTTATTATAGCATTTCCAGTGTGTCCCTTCTATATGCAGTTGCACGTCGCTTGGGAACTCTCCAGGTCATCAGTGTTCACTCCATAGAGATCAATAAGTTGAGGATGCACCCTGTGGAGCAAGGAAGTGGAACTTTATCAGTCAAATGTCATCAACTCTCGCAATGCATGTGCTGATTTTGAGGTTGGTGAGGAGGACGAATATGTACAAGCTCTTATATGGAAATAAATCAGGGTGAATTACATTTTGACAATTCCTATAGGGCCATCTTTAGAAGAATATGTTATATATCCTACAATCTGATCTGCCTTTTATTTTACATACCAGACTTACTCTGAGCTGTGTGCCTTCAACTAATCCTGTGTGCACTGCAGAAAAATGAGCCACTGCCCACTTAATTCCACTGATAATCCTCCCATTTCCTATGTATTTGTAAAATCATTCTTAGATGCTGGATATGGAGACTACTCTCAAGCAGCATTAAGTTTTCCACAATTGAAGAACTACATGTTTTTCTTAATCTTACATGTGCTGCTTTCCAAGTAGGAATCCTTGTCCCAAAAGGAGCTCCTCAGGGAGGCACATTATACATATCTGTTCTCCAAGAAATGGAAGGGTAAAGTAACAGGAACAAAGAAACAAGAGGGGGTAAAGTAACAAGAAAGAACTGGAATGAAAGCTGATGAAGCACCAGGATGTAAAGGCCACATGAGTTATAACAAACTTTTCCAAAGATGAACACAAGGCAAGCAAGGCAGAGGCCCAAAGGATGGTGGAAGGGCCAGACCCTGCAGTGCACAGCAGTTCTATTGCAGGAGCATTTAGAACACCTAACTCTGCACCATCTGTGCTCTGCAGAGATGTAACACATCTCAGACTGCAGCACTAATCTCTTGTGGGTATATCGTCCCTAAATGGGATATTTAACCTTACCGAACATGCACTTCTGATGCTTCCTTCATTAAGTCTCCATCTATATTCCAAGGGTAGTTTCCTTCTGCATTCAGACACACATTTTCCTTGGCATCAGGTCCACTTTTAAGCCTTGGTTGTACTTTAACTTCTCGAACTGTGTAGGTCTCAACAAAGGGAAAATTGAACTAAACCAAACACAGACAGCAAATGAATATGAAAGATACAGAGGGCAGCTTAGAACAAAATGGGTAACTTGAAATAAAAAGTTGGCACTTTTTTTTTGCCCTAAGTGGGAACATTTAACTCAAGATTTGACCACCTGAGCCATTATATAGTCCAGCTAGTGTTTATAGATTAACATTGTGTTTTTATCCTAAATAGCATCAGAAAAAAATGGTAGTGTTCAATTTATATTCCCATATTGGACTCGACCAACCTGCAGGTAAGGGGGTATATTTTGTGCATACCAAATACTTTCACAACATGTGAAAATCCAAGCAGATTGTTTCCTGTGCTCTGTTCATCACTACCAATAACTTTGCCTTAAACCAGGCTAGTTAGAATTCTAGTAAATGGTTGTCTTAAGCTTAAAGGAGGGCCCTCATCTCCTTGTCTGATTTGTAGCTACAAAGGCAGAGAGAAAAGCAAGGCCTTCCTCCAAAAGCATAACTGGAAAGCTTAAGCTATTTCCTCAGTTCAGCCATTAGTGCTGTCACCTGGAATTGTCACTCATCTCTCCCTCAAACTCCCTGGCTGTAGATGAATTCAAACCCAAACCTTGCTGTTAAAGTGATTTCACATAATCCCAGAACATCTGAATGAGTACCAGTGTGCTTGGGCCATGCAGTGGGACTTTAGACAGCAATAAGATCTGTGTTTGAATGCTTCATTTTTCTCTTCCAAGACAGAATTGTGACTACAATTTTGAAACCCAGTTCGGCAAACATCATAACTAGATGGGATGCATACCTGCTAAAAATCAGTACTCACAACCCACTGCTACCAGCACAGCATGCTGTGACCTGCTGAAATTATCAGCTTCACCAATTTTTGCTGGAGTTGTGTGATACCCCCACAGTTCTGCATTCTTCATCTCTGTACTACCCAAAACTCAGACACAGCATGAATTTCCTTATTGTGGTGAAAGGGCTTTACACCCATAAAATTACAGTACAACACAAACACAATTTAAACCACAACAGATGGACTGAAATAGGCTAATCTGTATTAGTCTAGTGATTTAAAAAAAGAAAAAAAAATCAGATAAAAAGGGGCTAATGTATTCTGACAGGAAGCTAAGTCTCCTTACGAGGATGCTAACATTAACTCTTGCAGCTTGTCTACTTTCACAATTAACTGTTCTTTTTATAATCACCAGAAACAAATTACAGTACCTGATTTTTTACACTAGTGTATCTTTTCAGATGCTTTATAAACTCTGTTCGAGAAGTATTTTGTACAACAATAAGAGCCATGCTTCCATTATTCAAACTGAAAAGCAGACCAAAAAGATTATTCATTAATTTGGAAGTATAGCAGGCTCTGTAATAGCCTAGATAAAAAAGAAAATTTTTAAAAAGCCTACAAGAGTAAATTAATAGGATAGTCTCAATGATTTTTCAAATCCTTTTGCTGAACCCCACTCCACAGATCAATAAATTATGTACTGAGATTATTCATATTCAATGTATGTATTTATAACATACATTGTAGTAATAACTTGTAGTCCTTTATCAATAGCCATAATTTCTTGAACACAATACATATACTCTAAGAAAAGCTTGCTTTTCTACTCAACAGATGGTTTTTAAACATTGGGGATCACAAACTTCTCTTTTTACGTTTCTCTCCAGCAACATGTAGCAATTACCATAAGTGCTGTGAGGCAGAGCTGTACCCAGAACAGTGCCATGGTGTGCCCAGCACAGACCCAGTGCAGAGGGGTTCCCCCACCCCCTCCACCAACATCCAGGCTGCCCTAACACAGGCTGCCATCTCCAACTCACACCCTCTTAGCAGTTCTTAGTACAGTTCTATTTATGCATTTCACAAAAGAAAATAAAAGTTAAGCACTAAGAATTTTGTACAAGATAAAACAGTCATGCACTAGAGATTAAACAAGAGGACCCCCGCAGTGCAGATGCTCAGTGGCTCTCAGTGTCCAGTCACCATGGGTATTTTAGCATCTTTGAGAACTGGGTTCAGACAGTGAGCTAGTGTCAGATCCCCCATTCCCTAATGGAATGTACCTGGACACAGAAGCTAACAACTGGAATATCCATACAACCATGCCTAAGTCCAATTTGAGTTACAGAGACAGATCAGTGTGTAACAAGAGTACCTGATGAACATGGCAAGCCCTGCTGAGACTGCCTTCTGGAGAGAGATGGTGTATCTCCTATCTTCTGCACATATATGCATACATATATTTATTAATTCAGCATCTATGTTTGGAAAATATATCGAGAGTGTTTTAAAAACTACTTCCAGCCTACCAGCACTGAGAATGATAGTTCAGATAGCTACTGAATAGCTGCATCAGGACTTTTCTCAGACTATGGTAACAGCACTATCTGGGAGGGTAATTGTTACATAAACATTAAGCAAGTCACCTGGCACAGCAGTACTTTGCTGATTCAGGGAAGAGTGATGATGACATTTAAAAAGTTTCCTCCTTATCATATTTGTTTCAATAAAAGGGCACAGCACACTACTGGGCATTCAGCACTAGGGCCTTTCATCTTTAGAAATGATTAAGAATTCTCATTAATTCTCCTGAAAGCCCCATCTGCACTGAAGCACAAGACCTATGCTGTGAAAAGCACATCCCACAGGCCTCACATACACAGACAGTTAAATGTATCTGGACATGTTTCTGCAAATTTAGACCACTGTAACTGGTGTTAGAGGCAGCAGCCAAAGCTTGCAGCCCACTTCAAATGTCTTCACATGGCAGAAACCTCTTGGGAAAAAGAAGAGAGAGAAGAAACCTAGACGAGTTCCTTCCATAGTGGATCTCGAGTCTCTAACAATCAGTGCCACGTTTTTGTTTCCCATATTGAAAAGACAACATGCTATTTTCTATAACAAAGGAAGCTCCTGTTTGTGTCTACCCTTCCTATGCTACTAGGTGACCACACTTTAAGATTATTTTTAAAAAGAGATGAAAGAACAAAAGGTATTAAGGTATTCTTAAACACAAAAGGTATTAAGGGATTTTTAAACACAAAAACATAGGGAGATCCACTGAGCAGCTACACTGGGAGAGAAACTGGCTCATTCAAGCCTGCAATAATTGCATGGAGTTGTCACAAAATTCCCTGTCACTGAGAAATGAGGAAGAACAGATAAAGAAATAAAGCTAAAATTCTCATCATAATTTTCCAGCTGACTGGAATATAAAAACACTTAATGCAGAACAAAGTTCCTAAAGTGAGACAGAATCAGAGCACTATCTTGAGGACTAAGAGATTAGCGGGACCCTGGTAGGAAAGGAAACTTCTCATTAAGAGTTTAATCATAAAAAATTTGGTCCTACATTGTTTCCAAGAAATCAAATTCTACTAGATAAGCCATTAATTTTGAAGAAGAACATCTCATCAATTCTTCTGTAATTGCACCTAGTGACAATCTATGAAACAAAAGAGACTCATTCCATATAAACTTCCCAAAGTGTTGGGGGTTTTTCGGTACATATTCACGAACACTCTGCATTCTTTTTTGAGGGAGCATCTTGTACTTTGCATACAACTACAAAGATTTACTTGCTATACTGCTCAATTGGCAACTGGATACAACAGGTACAAATATTTACCACCTAAGAACTGCTTTGGTCATCACAAAGCAGGCTTTCAGCAAAGAGCTAAAGGCAAAATGAGTCAACGTCAACAACCAAATTACATACTCCTTTGTTTCCACAAACCCTGCAGGTAGAAGCTTCATTTCTCAAGTTCTGAGGGAAACCAAACAAAAAATACTAAGAAGAAAAAGACAAGTGTGAAATTTAGTCCTTAATAACATGAGAAAGACTCATTTCATTTTTGCTGGCTGTAGAGCAGAAGACAAGGGCCACTTTTATATTTGAAAATATAAAATAAAGTCTAAGGGTGAATTTTCCCCATAAAGCCAAATCCTATGACAGATGACTGCTCGATGACTACTACTTAAGTCAGACTTGCCAACTAATTTAATCACAGCAATTATCCACTCATAATTCTAGTTAGACTGCTTGACCTTATTTGCCTGATCCAAAAACTGATTACAATTCCTGGGATTATCGAGTCTGCTGCAGTCTACGCTCCCTCCCCCAGTCCAGAGGGACTAGACTACCTAAACATAGGCTCATATTCTCGGAAAAGCCAAGGTCTTAAGGTAAGATGCCAGAATTTATAGACATGACTAATTCTCTAAACCCATACTGACCTCGTATTAGGTGCCAAGCCTCTTGGTGCCATTGAACACAGACAAGGGATTGCCATAATGCTCACATTCAGGAAGTGACCCTGAATTTTCTGCCATTGATCCTTGCTACCTAAATATAACAGAGTAATTCTATATTACTCCATTTAATCAGCCATGGTTCACTTTTAAAAAAATCCTAAAAGCATAAACTCACCTTTTTTCGTTCTTTCTTTCTTCTTTCTAAAAGGGTGGAAACATGTAGGTTTAAAAAATTACAGTTATTTGCACATTTAAGCAACACATACTTTATTAAAAAAGTAACATATTAGTGGAACTGAACAAATAAATAATACTGAATGGAAGACTGCCTTGTAACAAAATCCTCTGCAACAGTCTACAGGAAACACTTTACAATATGTACAAGTTTGCGGTTGTCAAAATATATTTTTTTAAGATTATATCACCTGTTGTTTAAATTTGAACATAGTATAGAATCTGTATAATTTCATTCTTAAAAGACACATTTTTGTAGCTTTGGAATTTCTTGAGTCAGTTTTACTTACCTGTCCTCCTCATGAGAGTCTTCCTGCAGAATTTGTACAGGGAGAAATGATAATTCGCATTCCTCTGGCCTAGAAAAGTATTGACATTTACTATGAATGTAAACAAGCATTCTGGCTATTAGACAGATTTTTATCAAAGATAAGATGAGTTTAAGAAGATTCTGAATGTACACAATTTATCTTCTCTTGAACTTATAAGAGGGATATATATCACATCTGAGTTAAATATGTCTGCAATTAAGACAAACTACTGCTCTCTCCCTCTTTATCAGACTTATTTCATTTTCCTCAAGAAAATGAGAAATACTAGAAAAACATAACATCTCTTGGCATACTTGAGATCTGCCAGTGTTTTGATGAAAGCAAAATCCTTCCTCTGACTGGAGGGCATCCAGCGGTGCTCCTCGGCCAAAGCCAAAGTCCTCGCGCCAAACCCAAACATGGCCGAGAACCCAAAGCGCAGCAGCTTGCTTGGAGTGCTGAAAGTGCACACATCTACTGCTTGGATGTGTCCTAAAATTTCATAGATAGAGAACAGGAAAAAAAAATCTATATTTCAAATGACACACAACTTAGCATTTCTTTTTCATCTACTTTAGCTGGGGGAAAAATACCCCTCCAGACTCCTCTCTCTCTCTCTAGGAAATGAAGTTTTACTAATCAAAACCAGACTCAGTCTAGATAAAATTAAGACTCTATCAAAGTAGTCATTTCAGATGCTTGAAAATATTAAAGTTATGGTAAAACATTCATAAGGCTGCAAAGGGTTTGACTCTTAATTCTGAGCACATTTTCAACAACTAGAACCAAGGAAAATGTAATATCGCTAATATTTGCATAAATCTCTGCAACCATTTCACCAAATATATGCAATGATTGCATATTGTACTGGAGGATATATGGGAACTCTTAAATGTAGGTTTTAAATATATTCATCTTTACAATTATAAAATATAAACATATAATTCTGTTCAAGATAGGATATATACACTTTTTCTTTAATAGACCCTGGACATCTTCCATTGGATTCAGTGTCTCTGATTTTTAAAGAAAGACAGGTTTAGATTTTGCCTGTAAAGGGTTTTGCATTACAATTTGAGAAATACAGCAAAGGGTCTTCCACTGCAGACTGCAAGAGAAGAGATACTCAAGAGGGACCCTACTCTTTTTTCTCTTTTTATAATTTTGAAAAAGTTCTAAAGAAAGACTGCTTTGAGAGTAAAATTAACATTGCCTGACAAAGTATTTGCTATTTTCTAAGAAGCAAAAATAAGGTTTGCACTAGCAACCTACTTTTCCCTTTCTGCATAATTACATTTTCACATTCAAAACCCATTTATTGTGCAGACCCGTTGGCAAATGAGACAATTTTTTTCAATGAATAAAGCTTTCTTATAGAAACTATTATTATTTAAAAGAAATGCACCTGGAGCTAAAACCAGGATAGAATAATTTGGGTTTAAAAGCCTTACAATATAGGTTACAGTGACACAGCAAAATGCTATGCCTTTACTGAGCAACTGGTTATGACAAACTTCTACACGCTGCTTTATTATTTAAAATCTGGTAGTGAATGTAAAAATATTTACCCATTACAATGTGCAATGTTGCTGTCACTGCATGTTTAATACCATAAAGGGTATGGGCCAAAATATTTGTAGTACCTGTAAAAGTGAACAAAACTTGCTGTAAAAAACATGAGAGATACAGTATATGCCCAACACTATTCCATGTTTGAATGACTTCAGGGATTTAACTTCCAGATCCAACTAGTTCTGCTTTGCCAGTGAAGGTAAAGATGTAACTCGAAAATACTCAAATATTTCCTTCAATCAGAATTATACAGCTCTTATCAACTGTCATGGGTATGTCTCCAAAACAAAGGAAATCACACATTCAAGCAGCAGATCATTACAAGTCAGGCAAATCATGCTTACTTCCTGTGTGTCAAAATAGGCACACATTTTGTTATTCTAAAAAAAAAATTGCACTTCACACTGAAGATCAAGCTAGTAAAAGAGCACAAGGTGGAACACAGTTTGGAAGATCAAGCTTGGTATGAGTTTAAGCTGCAATCCTGATTTAAGAGTAATTTATCAATGCAGATGGCAGCAAGATACCAAATGACCACAGCCGAAGTTGGTACCGATCTTCAAACTGACTTTAATGAGATCCTACTAAACAGGATAGGCACAAGTAATTGCATTCTTCTCTTAAATCTTTGGAGCTCATTAACATTTGGAGAAGTAAACAAGGCAAAAACCCACCCTTTCAGGACTCCAAGGAAGATAAAACAAATTCTGTGTTCAAAAACAAAAGTACCACATCCACCCTTTCACAAGTTGAAGAACTAGACCAAGCACAGTTTTGTGGGAGCAAGCACCATCATATTCTCTAAAAACTCACTTAGGACATGCCTACCAGTAGTTTTGATCCCAATAATGAGCATGTGCCTCATTTACTAAGTCCTATACAAGCAGGATGCCAAACAAAATAACCCAAACCAACATAAACGAGCAAACCCAAAACAAGCAACCTATAAACAAAGCAGCAATGATAAAAGCTATGCAAAAATAATGATTCAAACCTTTCTGATTTAAATGGTGATTCAATAATGGTTTTAATGGGTTCATTCTCCCAAGTAATCTCTTTCCTCTATGCAAGCTCAAGATATTATTTACCAATAACAACTGTTCCCCTGAATCCTATCATATTACTTCAGAGACTAAAAACCTTTGATGCCAACGACTTGCACTGCTCACACATTAGTAAGTCACTAAGACTTAATTAGTAAGCCATTTTTAGTTCTCATTTCGGCTACTCAATTTAATGTGAAAAGGTTTCATCCATACAATTCCAGCATCTCTATCATCAGCATTTTTTTACGGAAACAAAGAAGATTTTATTACTCCAACAATGTAATCCTGTTCAAAATATCAACCAACTTTGCTGACATTACAAACAACTTCCTACCACCTCCTTCCCACCAAAAGTGCAAAAGCATCTCAGTAAGAACAGAGTATCTGCAGGTCATGTAAAGCATGACTGATGAAGGTACCAAACAGAAATTGTAGAGAAAAAAAATGTCCTTGGAAGTGCAAGCACTTCTGCAGTACAATTAACTTAATTAACCAGACGACATGAATATTCATAAGGCTGTTAATGTCTCCCCCATCCAAACAGATAAATGTGATGTAATGACTTCCTAGTCAAGCATAGCTAAAATTCTGATGAAAACTGCACCGACATTTTGGTTCTTTGCCTGAAATATCACAGAAATTAACAGTCCCTCAGTAATATTTTATTTTCTGAATTAATTGAGAATCATGAATGTGTTTAAATAAACCATGTTGGACCAAGAGGTTCACAGGCATCAGATAGAGATTGTCTCTTGTTCTGTAACAACTGGATAGCTTTTTTAATGCCCTTCCACAGCCCCCCCTCCCCTTTCTGTGTTTCCCCCTCTGTACAGTTTCTTAGCAGTAGTTCCCATAGCAACAAACACTCTTGCTAATGGCCAGCAGTACAACTGCAGGCTTCCCCACATCTCATCCATTTGATTCGGACCACAATAAGGCAGCTCAGTAGAGTATTTCAGTAAAAACATACTCCTTCTGGACCTCTCTCTTCAGGAGGCAAATTGTTTCAAGAGCATCTCCTTCCCATGAAGACTGAAAGTTCAACATGCTGTCTAAAGTACTTATTACAGAGGCTAAAACCAGATTTTAAGCCACCCACATAATACTATCCCATAATTCAGTTGTTGTTTCTGCTTGGCTGGAAAATCCTAGTAATTTTGTACAATGGATTTCTGGTGGAGGAAAAAAGTTAACTGACCAGAGTTACATCCTCATGAGTACAAATATCATTCTTACATCTTTCCTAACTGACTACCTCATGGAATATCAGGAATATGGAAATCAAACAAACAACAGATGACTTTTAAGAACCTATTAGAAGTTTTCCACAATATCATTTTATGAGCTGTTCTGATCCCCTTTTACAAGATCTATGCCATTCTGTGTGAGGAACCATACAGAATTCTTTTGGGTTTGCAAGTCCTTCCTGATCATGATGCATTTGTCTTAAAGTGAGGAGAAGCAGCAGTGATTGTGAGGCACAGTGGCCTACACACAACATGGAGGCAGGTGCTGGAGAGATTCTGTCTCAGCACCATCCAGATGTTCAGAGGAACTGAGCTGCTAAGTGGTGGCCCAATTTCTGTACTCAGATTCATTACCTTCATGTCTTTGAGATTGCTGTCTCTTTTACCAAGGGTTTTCTAACCTGAGAAAAAGCTATTGTAATCTTGCTCCTTTACAAGCAACTAATTCTCCTTTTATATGTGCAAACCAAATCAAAGCATTTAAAAATCTGCTTGCTCAGCTCAAAGTGACAAGTGCCTTTTTCTTATAGAAAACTAAAAACAGTGATTTGCTGTTTTACTGGCTGTAGGAATTTTTTCCTTTCCAGTTAAAAACATCTGAGAAATTATGTCAAGTAGCCTTAGAAAACATCCACACCGGAGAGCAGTGTTCATGCAAAAATACCTCTCTTCTTTTCAAGTGAAGTGACTCATATACTAGCCCAGAATCAACCCTGACTGGATTGATTTGTGCTGGTTTTGGCTAGGATAGTTAATTTTCTTCACAATGGCTAATATGGGGCTGCGTTTTGGATTTGTGCTGAACACAGGGTCGATAATACAGAGATGTTTTTGTTACTGCTGAGCAGAGCTCACAAAGAGCCAAGGCCATTTCTTCTTTTTGTACTGCCACACTGGTGAGGAAGTTGGGGGTGCATGGGAGGGTGGGAGAAGACACAGCCAGGACAGGTGAGCCCAAATGACCAAAGGGATTTTCCAGACCATATGACACCATGCTCAGTATATAAAATGGGGCAAGAGTGGGACACTTGAAGTGATGGCATTTGTCTTCCCAAGCCACTGTTATGTGTGTGGGGGGGTCCTGCTCTCCTGGAGATGGCTGAGCATCTATTTGCCCATGGGAAGCAGGGAATTAACTCCTTGTTTTGTTTTACTGGCACACACAGCTTTTGCTTTTTTTACAAAACTGCCCTTATCTCAACCCAAGAGTTTTCCAGCTTTTATCCTTCTGATTTTCCCCCCAGTCCCACTGGCGGGGCAGTGAGTGAACAGCTGTGTGGGGCTGGGCTGCTGGCTAGGGTTAAACCACAACAGTTTTTCCTAAAGCCTTCCTGCTGGGCAAAGCTACACTCCAAGGAGGGCAAATACAAAAACTGAGGAGAAGGGACACACAAACCACCCCCAACACAAACAAAACCACACCACAAGATACAAGTTAATAAAAGAGCAAGATGACTTTTTAAGACAGACAGATTTTCATGTCTGTAAAACTAAAGAAGAGAGAAAGTAGTTTTTCGTGCACATTTTTTTCTTTAATATAAAGCACACAATGTAATTTTGGGACATCATTTTAAAACAGACCCTAGGCATGAATCCAACTGAGAATTCTGCCAAGAAAACTGGAGATGCAAGAAAGGAAAATCTAGAAAATAAAGTTTTCATTTGGTGTAATTTCTGTCAGGAAATAAGGGTGAAACTTGACCTTGTATGGATCAGCCAAAAATTATTTCAGTTTTATTCTTTCTCAGCTTCTTCCTTCAGGCAAAGAGCTCATCTGTGCCATTACTATAAAATATCATTACAATTTAAAATCAAGTAATTTTTAATCAATATAAATCACTAATTTAGGACATTTACTCAATAGCTCTCTTACATAACTGAAGCATCAAGAACTGCCTTTAGTAGCCAAAACTGTGAAACATGCCAGAGGAGCTTAAAACAGATGACTAACAAAATGTAACAGTACCTGTCATTCTCACCTGCTGGTATTACTCCAAGAGGAACTGGTGCTCTGACAGGCTTGGATACATAGTCTGTGTCTTTCCCAGCATCTATCTGGGCTCTGAGTAGCAACCCATGAGCAACTTCACTGACAGATCCATCTCCACCAACACAAACAACCCTAAAAAAACAAAAATTCAAAAAAACCTCTTTCATAGCTGAACACACAAACAAAAGGCAGCTACCCCACACCATATACATAATGATATTTCAAAAGGCTAAACAACATTCTTTCTTCAACAACAAGCTTGGGCTTCACTGTCACATCAGTAAATGTCATCTGAATGCTCCTTAAGCATTCTTATTTCTCCTTGCTGTCTGAGTAGGAGTAAATATGCTTAAAAACTTACCAAGATTTTCTTACCTTATCACACATCATGCACATAAACTGATCAGATGGAAGAACAAAACACATGTTTAAGTGCCTCAGTGGAAAAGCTCTTTACATCTTGCAATGCTGACCCAAACAAACATTCCAATGCCTTTTAATTGCCCTTATAATAACAACTCACCAAATATTACAATAAAATAAAAAACACTTGAAAACAGCTATTTTCACACACTATGCAGGCAGTTGAGGGATTTAGCAAGGTATAAAATCCTAGTGCCAGCAATCCTTTGCACAAAGGTACTTAATCACTGCCTCTGGAGCACGCAATTAAACTCCCACCTGCTGTGGCTATAGAGAGGAATGCATTTGTCTGTAAAAGCTCTGTTACAGCAAACCTTTTTATTCCTTGTTTTTGTTTATTTAAGTACATATTACAGTGATTCTTCAAATTAGCAAACATATTTTAGTGATAAGAAT
The DNA here is from genome assembly GCA_013400435.1 of Pycnonotus jocosus. NCBI lineage: Eukaryota > Metazoa > Chordata > Aves > Passeriformes > Pycnonotidae > Pycnonotus > Pycnonotus jocosus. Next base: position 4,707 of record VWYP01025076.1, on the reverse strand, counting down.
AGTAATGATACATTCCAAGCATTTGTGACAGAAGCATCGTAGTTACTTTGGGAGGAATTCACCTACATTATGTTCTTTTCATATATATGTATGAATGCATAGTTGTGAAACTATGCCCAATCATTTGACCAAGTAAAACTGGTCAGATCTCTATGAGAAAAAACTCATTATGTTATTAATGTTATCAAATGCTTAAATTCAATTACCTCATCTTCTTTTAACATTTTTCTTTGGTTTCTATTATTATTTCCAAGCTGATACTTAATTTCTAATTTTTAGCAATGTTTCCTCTATCTAGCTAAACACTGCCAGATTAAATTTAAAAATACAGTGTGTAGTTTGATGAATAGAATTTTAAGAGTTTGAAGCACCATTTTCTTCCAGCTTGCAATCAGGAGTCTTTGCCTTTCTTTTGACTCTTTTTTTATTTATTCCCAGGCTTAAAATTCTCTGTCACAGTAGCAAAATTTAATCTTTGAAGTCTGAAAAACTGTATACCCACAAGGACTTATCTTCTGGCTATTAAAACTTTTGAAAACATATATATTTTCCTCTGATTTTGGAGCGCTGTGTAGACAAAGTCCAAGGAATACCATGAAAATGCTGCTAATTTTGATTTTTATTATTTTAGTATGAATCATCAAGAGTTGCCTTTTTGGGTGGAAATACAGATACCATCAGGTGCCTGGGATTCCAATACTAATCAGGGAGAACCTGCTCTGCATAAGGAGTAGAAAGTCTTGAGCAAACACATTTTACTTAGACCTTGGAGAAGGCTTCTGAGAGAACGAAACATCTATTTAACCATCAGATGCAACTTTCTTAATCAACTCTTCACTAAGGACTAACTAACCCGGGCTGCTCTAAATATCCTTGATATTTTAGGTTCCTGACTAGATAAGAAATATATGGATGGGCATATGTTCTTCATATATTATATGAAGCAATACATGTTCACATATTTTTCTTCTATCTCCACAAATAGCAAAAAGACACATGCTTATGGTTTTTGAAAAGGATTATATTCTTCCAGCTTAGATCTGGATACTGGAGAAGGCCTTACAGGGGAAGTTCTCAGTGTCTATCCAGAGATCAAAGATGAAACAATTCAAATATGACTCACTGTAAAAGATATTTGTGAAAGAAGATAAAATCCAGGCTTTTTCCTCTTTATCTTTGCCTTCTGACGAATGTAGAGACTGAAACCCTTATGAAGCATATTTCAGAAAGCTTTGTGTTTATTTACCATTATTTATGAATCCAAGACACATTTCTATTGTCAGTAATTAATAAATACAAAGGCATTTAATGAGAACTGAATTTCCCAGGTTTTTATATATGAGAAGCAGAATAACTCATGAAATACCCACTAGCATAATTTTGATTGGAACACAAATAAATAATAACATGATGAGGTTCACTAACATTCATAGCCACTAACCAACTTACCCATCAAATGCCTGCAGTTCACATTCTTTAAGTACTGAGAGTGCATGTCCTTCATATTCAGTTACTGTGGAAAACACCAATTATCAGCAGATTAGACAATTTTAAATTATCTTGTCCATGCAACATAAGGAACACAGAGTAATTCAATTCAGATTATTTTAAGTCATCAATGCATTCAAAATATGAGAAGATATATTTTACAGTTATGCTAGCTAAAAGGCTAACCATTACATTTCAGCTGCTATCAGATACATGGCTATTTCATGCATTTAAATTCAGATAATGCAAGAAGATGTTTGTTGCATCAAAATGCAAGTTTTAGCACTGACACAGTTGGTAAACTTCAGGAAAATAAGCATATCCTCAGTTAAGACTGAATTACTTCAGGATCAATCAAATTTAATTGCCTTTGTGTTAGGATATGCAAACTGCTAAATCAAAAATAAGAGGAGTTAAACACAGAAGTATGAAATCAAGCCAAATACCAGTGACAACAGCATATAACACACAGAGGAAGGGTGGCACAAGTATGCACCAGAGTTCATAGCCTCTGGAGGAAATGAATCTGTCACTCCACATTGATGTCTCTGTGTTTGCTGATACCCTATATAGTACTGTAAATGCCAGTGAAGACAGGATAAACTGGCATACTACAGATGGCACGAAGCATCATAACTACATTTAGCATTTTCTAGGGCAGCTTTGCCAGAAGAGACAGCCCAGCTGCAGCCACCCATCAAAGATTTTTGCTGACTGACATGACACTTGCAGATGGATTTTTTGTGTAAGAATGTGCTTCATTATATGCAAAATTACATTAATCTTTCATGCTTGTCTGTCCCTGGTGCTCACACAGTTCGAGGCTTTTCTCCAGTGTTCCTAAACATTGCTAAAATTATTAGTCTTGGTGTCTAAAACAATCATTCCATAGCTGTACCTGTTCCAACAGTATTTCTACAGACTGTTCAAAGGCTGCTTACAAGAACAGAAAACACCCCTATCTCTTCCTGTATATACACATACACAAGCATGTGTGTGGATATAGTGAGTGTATAAATATTTTCTCCTAAAAAATAATAAGAAAAAAAATCCTAACAAAAGTGATGCAATTTTTTACACTTCACACTAAAAATTTGCTTATATTGCCTATAAATTCAAAATGCCCCAATTATTACCAGCAAAGTTCTAGTGCTTGGTGTTTTGAAAATTCCTAATTAAAAAAACAGAGTTGTTTCGATTATATGGAAGGCAAAAATTTATCATTTTTCTGCAGAAACACCTATCACTATAACAACTTTTGGGAATTATTTATAGAATTTACATCCATGCAGGCCCTCTCTGGAACACCAAAGCACATTTTTTAAGCTATCATATTCAGCTTTGCATTACCAAGGGGAACAATGCTTTTATCAGTATCTGTAGGCTGTATGAAAAGTGATCAATAAAAGTGTGCATCATGCAAAAATGCAGAAAGGTTCAAATATCTTACCATTGCTTAGCTGTGAAAGAAACTCTTCCCATGAAAACATAGAGTTGGTTACCAGGTTACATGCCTTTTTAAATGAACACGATGACATTTAGAAAGTTATGAGTACAGTCTAATTAAAATGGAACAGTAAATAAGATTTATTTTGTAACAGAAAACATGCTCAGTGCTTTCCTAATGTATGTTATGCTTACTGTTACAGAATTAATTCACTCAAAGAACAAGGATGTGAAAATAAAGAGGGCTCATGTCTACAGAGAAATCAATAAAGGCAGTAAAAATGACTAATGTTAACCAGATTGAGAGCAAATGTATCCTCTTTGCATCTAATATCTTAAATTTGGAAATTATGTAGAACTGCTCAGGTTTAAGACTGGGGAATTCCAAGAAATTTAAAATTCGGTGAGAGAATGACAGAGGATCTATTTTGATACATCAAGGCAAAAAGGCAGTGAAAAAATTAGGTTTTCAGGAGAAACTTAGGGAGAACATACAGAGAATCATTCAAGTAGAAAAAAAAAAACCTAGAAAAATCCAACACAGACATAAAAAGACCATGTCTAAAAAGTTTTCTGCAGGCTTGACAACCTCCAGAGGGGCATGTATAAATCATTTTGATAGCTGGGAAAAAAGCTAAGTGTTTGAATATTTGGCATTATTCCAGTTCAGGGGGAAAAACAAACAAACAAAAAAACCCCTTCCTACTCAATGTATTTTTTTAATAGGAAGAAAGCTTCTTTCATTGTTTGAGAAGGTTCCAAATCTCATATTTGTAAAAAATTATTATCACAAAAATATTATTTATTTTTTGATCATAATGCATAATTTAGAAAGATTTTCAAGAATGTTTTGTTCTTAAGTGTCAGATAACAGCATTCTGAAGGAAGGACCCCAAAGGTGCACCTCATTTGAACAGAGTCACACGTGCTCCAAAAGCACTTTAACATCCTCTTCACATAGCAAACAAGAACCAAGGGCTGGTTCTCTACACACAGAAAAAGCAATATACAGTTAGTTCAACACTTCAAAACAGGGGATGCTTTCATGGGACACCCAAACTTACCAGCACTCAGGGCACAGACTAAAATCAGTGGGATTGTAACAGTTAATGACAACAGCTTTTATTCATCCAGCATCAACACCAGCTATCTGTTGGTATTTGCCATATGGTAAATTTAAACCAGTGCTATTTGTCCAACTCTCAAACATTCCTTTCTTTTGTGGTTCTGCCCTAAAAATAGGAGTTTGGGAAGGCTGTTATTTTTGCCTAAATGTCCAGGTTGTAAGTGGGCATAAATGGAAGCAAAAGAGTCAAAACTAGGAAGAGAAGTGAGACAAGCTAGGATTCTGTCAGGATTTCCTTTATTTATTTTTCTTTAAATATGTGTAAGATTTTGCAAGATAGTATTTTTAAAATACTAGCTCCAGTTACCACAATTTGCCAGTACTTGCAGGTATCTCAACAGGGGAATGAGCTCTTGTAGAACTCAATTTTTGGAAGAGTCACTGTTGCTATCCTAGCAGCCATAACCCAGTTGCTGCACAAAAAAAAATTCCCCAGTTCTTAAAAGAGGCAAGATTTTAACTATTGTTTCACCTTAGCTACAGTTAAAAGTACCGCTTCAGTTTAAATTTGCTAACTTACACTTTCTAGTGCTCTAAGCACTTCAGAGATTTGATTACTGCATGTAACAAAAATAACCCAAAAAAACAGCAAAACACAATCCACTCCATAATACCTTTGGTGATTTTTAATGAAATTATTAAAGTGT
>VWYP01025051.1:0-22613 GCA_013400435.1 Pycnonotus jocosus | reverse complement strand
TTTTTTTTCTTCCACTAAGCATTCAAAAATATCTACCATACACTTTATTGTGTTGGGTGCTACACAACCTTAGTAATTACGGAAAGTAAAACCTTGGCCTTACTGAAAGCAGAGGATGCAAGACTTTCACCCCTATTTTAACCAGTGGTATATAAAGGGGATTATGTGGATTTGACTGCCCATGTCCCAGGTCCTGCAGATAAAATGTGGAGGGCACTCACAGCACAAAGCTGTGCATGTCCACATGTGTATTACACAGTATTATGAAACAGCCTGAACTTCAGTGTTCAATTCTGCAAGTGTGAATTTATTATGCAGCTCACAAACAGGATTCAGAGTAGGTTAGATACAAAAATAAAGGAAGATTTGGTTTCACTGGATAATTTTGCTCTGATTTTTCTCTAAAGTTTCCAAATAGATTATCTTGACAGAAACTACAAAAGGTCAGTTTGGCCTTTGGCCAATGAGTACATTGTGCTCTCTGGGCATTAAAATACTAATTGTACATTAATGTGTTACATGCTGGCTCTGTGGTGGGGTTTCTGTGGTTCTTTAGGAAACCATACCTTAATCCCAACATATGTGGATGGAAAAATGGGATGTTCCATTGTGGGGAGGGCTGACTCGTTAACCTGTTCTCCAATCATCACTTTAGTGGCCACATCAATGAAGTCCACACCCAGAGTCTTGGACACAAAGGGGAAGGAGCGTGAAGCCCGCAGGTTGCACTCTATCACCTGGTGGGGTTAAAAAAGGAGAAACATCAGGGTCAGGCACTGTGCAGGGAAGAAACAGATTGACCCATATATTTTGAAATCAGCCCTGAGTCTTCTTGGCAGACATATTCTTCAGTCTGTCAAATAAGAAACACAGAAATTGAGATCATTATCAAAACAGGGAAGAGGGATGGGGAATGGCCAGCCTGAGATACAAGCAGCCTGTTCTTCAGCTGAGATCCATCTCTATTGTCTGAATATTAGAATGAGGGGAAGCCAGACTTCACTCAGAAAACGTGCTTTACTTTATCCTAAGTTAATGTGCAAGAGGCATGGAAACATAAGCACAGGCATTAAGAACAACCTCTAGAAGTCCAACCTGTTCTTTTTCCATGCTAATGGCACTTCAGAACTACCCTTACTGACTTCCCTCACTCATGTGTGGAAGCCATTCAGCCAGCAAGGAAGCAACAAAGGAGTTCTGCAACGTGCTGAGAAGCCACCTTGGAGCTCAAGAGAGGAAGAGGAATTGCTGTAAGTGAGAATGGAGTGGAGTGGAAGGGGGTAAGAGTAGTTAAGGTACAGCTGAAAAGTGGGGACTGTACAAAACAGACAGGCACCACTGTAGGAAAGCAAGGAAGGAAAAACCCTGTGGAGTTTCTGAATAAGCATGTGTGAAACAGAGAAAAGGTGAAGAACAGTAAGTACATTTTACTCAACCCATAGCCCAAACAAGAATTTTCACCAATAATGCATGTCTTCTGCTTCCTGTCAGGTTTTCCTCCTATTCACAGTTTCCTCAGCCACACTCTGTTCACATTCCTCTGACCTCCTTCCATTAGCATCAGCAAGCCAGCTGCTACCCAGAAAGGGTCAGACATCTGCTGTGCTTCTGTTGCTAAGAGCTACCTGGACTATTCAGATAACCATCCTAATAGCTTACAGTAAAGCTTTAAACACTTCCATTGCCTTGCTTTCTTTTCAATCCCCTTGAAGGCTGAATTTAACATCAAAATAGCTAAAGAGGAGAGAAGATAGTGAAGGTTTAAGAGCCATGATATCCAGCACATGGGATGAGGTGCAGGTCCCAGTGCTGTCCTATCCTCACCCTCGGTGTGAAGGCAGGGGAGGAAGCTCTCTGCACACAGGCAGGGAGAGCTGTGAGATGCAGAGTGGCACAGCTGAGCCCACCCCTCTGTCCAGGCAGGTTATTTGCCCTGGCTGCCACTGCCACAATGACCCCAGCAGAAAGGCAGGACCCACACCCCTCAGCACAGCATGGGCCCTGCCACACTCCCTGCAGCTCTTACCAGCACATTCTTGCCTTGCACCAAGAACTGGATATTGAATGGACCAGAGATGGCAAAAGCCTTTGCAATCTTTTCTGTAGCAGCTTTTACCTATTATAAAAAAATAAATTAGAAAATGTAAATGTATGTACATGGAATAAATAATTCAGTTCCACAAAATAGAGAGCACCATGGCAATAAACCACTAGACTTGTGGATTTATTTAAACATCATCTCTCTCTGCCTTGTTTTTTTCTCTATACATTTTGGCAATAGCACTATTCCAGAAGCAAACATGTTTCATTTCCCTAGTAACCTAGAGCCTAAAGTGCCTCTGGAGAGCAGAAGTAAAAATCAGGGGTTGTGTGTGTGTGTGAGAAAGCAGAGGGGAGAAGGAGAAAAAACAAAGAACAAAGCCTTGCCCTGTAGCAATTCCTACACTTCACACTGGAGCTTTTATACCTTTCTTGGTGACATAATGAATAATGTTGTGTTATTGGAGAATAACTAATCAGTTTTGTAAGTGTCCTAACAGTCTTTCACCAACATGTCTGTCCCATCACAGAGCAGTGGGAGGTGACTGAGTAGATTCATTCTGGAACAAACTGGGAGGAAAGTCTTTATTTCCCAGGTGTATCAATACAAGGGTTTGAATAGCTTTGCTATTTTCATTACTATTTTAAGAAACAAGACTTTGGACATTCTTGGAAAGTGAGTTGGAGCACAGATCATTGCATTTCCTGGCTTCCAAGCAAACTCTTAACAGGATGACATAAACAGGCATGGCATATTTCATTTTAAAAATGTATCCTAACGACTACTTCTGTATCACAAGGTTTATTCTTTAAAGGGGAAAATGTCAAGATCAGGTGAGGTTCATTCATCCTGATATTATTTTTGGAAAAGCAGGCAGCTAGAAAGTCATACATCTACATAATCATTTAAGTATTGTGGGAGAAAAGGAAGTGGAAAGAGAACAATATGGGATATGTATGAATCAGACAATCCTCTGCTGCTACAGAAGCTGGTTCTAAATCAAGGAAACAAAAAAATCCTATGAGTTTAAAAGTGTGCACATCCACTGCTTAAAGATCTGGGATACAGCTCAGATAATCAAGCCAATCACTTGGCTTGAGGAGCACTCTGACATCCTTCACTTGCACATAACACACTGGCCTTAAAAAAAAACATTGGTGATTTGATTTCTCCTCTGGTGGTGGAAGGAAAGCAGAGTCAAACCCTCATTTCCTTTTCTCCTTTCAGTGCTAGTGCAACACCTACCTTCTCCAAGGTTCCCTGGCTGATGGTCTGTGTGGGGAACATGAGGGTGGCATCTCCTGAGTGAACGCCTGCGTTCTCCACGTGCTCTGAGATGGCGTGTGAAATCACCTGCACACAGCAAGGGGAGAGCACCCGGTCACTGCACCCGCCCAGAAACTGCCCCTTCCTCCCCAGACAGAACTGGGTATAAAAAAGGATACGGGTGGGGGGAACAAAAAGGGAATTTGCCAAGATTTTGGGGGGAATATGCCTGAAGCAGACATGAGGCATATGAACGAGGAGACCACATCAGTGTCTTTGTTACTCTGGTGAAGCAAATCACGAACATGATAAAACCTACCACAGCCTGGAGATCCTAAGGCTTCCTTCCTCTCTCTAAAACATGTGGGTTCAGAAGGTAAAAGCTAAGCTTTAAACCAGCTTCCTAAGTTCTGCTTGCCAGAACACAAAAAAGCTGTCATTCCCCAACAGGAACAAGAATGAGCTAACATCACTGGGATATAATTTTACCCCCACTCTTTTGTGGGATGTCTTAAGCAAACAGAGGAAATCCAGGCCTAAGGATTTAAACTGAATTAACTGCATCAAGGCATACAATCTTAATACCAAATAAGTGATCATGTCTGCTGGTTAAAAATTAGAATTGAAAAAGGACTATTTCTGTTAATTGTGAAGTCTGTGATTTTTTTTTTTTTTTTTTTTGCCTTTGCTGAGTAATGAAAGGCAAGGTGAAGTTGTAAAAAAGATAGAATAACTGTGGCAATTCCATTCACTGAATCCAGCAATTTGCAAATCTGGTACAAATTATATTCAAAAGGTTTCATCTACATGGATAAGCAATGCTTAAAAAATAACTGGTTAGATGTATACAATAAGAGAGGTGGAGCTTTTCAAGGACGATGGCTTTGAGCCTAAGATTAATTCTTTTTTCTTTACTCTCCTCAGCATGAATCCATGGCTCTATAGTAAATCATTCAAACTACACATTTTTGCAGATCTCAGATCCTGAAAATACAAGTTTAATGTTAAAGAAAAGCAAAGTACTTACTCTTCCTGCCTTGGCTACAGCATCCATTTCCACCTCACGGGCATTTTCAATAAATTTAGTGAGTACCACAGGGTAATCCTGCCATCAAGACAAGAAAAAATGAGAAAGTTTTTGCAAGAGAGTATTTGTAGACCACCTAGGACCCTTTGGGAACAAAAGACCAGAAAATCAATCTATTAATATCCTCATTTCCACAGATAAGTGAACTTTGCAAAAATATCATGGGGAAAACTTGACACCATTTCCCCAAAACCACTGATGCAAAAGAAATTTGAGCTCTCCATAACAACACCAGGACAGGGAAATTTGGGGCAAAACCATGGCACAAAGAAGCTAGGGAGAAATGCATGGATCCAGTGACCTCTAATCCCATCTCCTAAAGACAGTCCTTAACTCCAAGATCTTCAATTCTTCTTCAGTCTGAGCCTCCAGCCATCTCACTGGACATGGTGCTTCATCAAGGAACAGATCCTCAGCATTCTCAAGGACTTTGTAGAGTGGTTGTTTGCTATTTTGGAGTTATATATTTTGTGCAATTTTATCCATTCCTTTTTAATTTCTCTGCCTAGTTTCCTAAGTCTCCCAGGGAGAGGTTGCCATGATATTATTTTTTGAAATATTGGAAATATTGGCTCATATTTGGAAATATGAGCCTGTCCTTGACTCTCACACCCTTCCCTGGTATACATTGTTTTCCTTCCTCCTCTTCCTGCCTGTCTCTGGGATGCTAGCACACACTTCCACTCTCCTCTAATACTTTCTCCTTCCAGACACTTCTCCAAAACAACTCTAATCTGCATTCTTCCTGGCCAGCTTTGTGTCTCAACATTTTACCTGTCCCATCCACTATTAACTGCCTATTATTTATTAGAGAATAAAATGAAATAAATGACAGTTTGTGCATGTTTTAAAGGCTCCTCTTGAAAAAATACTAAGCAACTCCAAAAGTTACAAGACACGATTCTTTCCATTTATCAGCGCAAGGGTAAATTCACAGGCAAGGACAATGCTGAAGCCTATACTGTCCCATAAATTTAGTGGCTTGTGTCCTGTTACTTTCTGTCTTGCTGCAGTTTTTCACCTGAAGATTTTATATGTGCACACAGCCTTGTTTACTTCAATCTGTCTCAACCTGCATTAGAAGTCTTGAACATTATTGACAACATAAACGCCATAATGGCACAACACTGAAACAGCAAAGTCATTAAAACAACACAACAAGAACTAGCCAGGGCCTTTACCTGGAAAAGTTCTGCTGGATGAGGCAGAGCTAGGTAAGGCTCTGGAACCAGAAAAACTGAGCCTGTGTCCCACAATGCTCACAACTAGTACAGGGAGCTTCTGTGGAACCACTCACAGCCCACAAAGCCTTGACAAGAGTGAAAAATCCTCCCAAATGTAGAAGCAGAACACTACACTTTTGTTCTGGTTTGCTTTTTGCTAGCTTGGCTTCCACTATACCACAGCTTTTGTCAACACACAATACTTGATGAAGGAAGAAGCTCTTCCCTTGGCAGTCTGACTACACCAGGAAAAAACAAACGTGTAAATCTAGAGTAAGTCTCTTCAGGATCAGAATCAGAGCACCCCAAACCTCATGGTGTGCAACTGGTCATTTTTGCAGTGAGCAGCAGTGCCTTGTGTGTGTGGCAGAGCTGGATACCATAAGGATCCCACGGGAACACCTTCTCATTCCCCATGGAATATGCCATGTGTTGGCTAGACTCTACAAATGCAACTCCAGAAAGGCCTCCTGTACCAGGGATGAGACATCTCAGAAACAAAGAACAGCATTGTCCTATTCAAGTCAGTCAAGCTGTGACAAATTAAGCTGACATGGGGTCAGCTTCCCAGGTTAAAGCCTCCTGTAGGGCATCCAGTGCCATCACCAAGCCATGACACAGTGATCTGTCCCACTGAATGGGGCTTCAGGCTGTTGCCTGCTCTGTTTCTCTGAGTGCTAACACAAAGCAGAGTACTTCAGATGAAGTACAGAGGGAAGCTGGGCATTTTGGGAGGCCTAGCACTGCTAAGAACCTGGCACACTACCACAGAATGACCCTACAGTCTCCTGAGAATTAGTTAAATCATTCCTTGTGATGGAAGCAACAGTTGCACTACCCCTCCAAACTTGTTCAAAGATGGAAATAAGTGGTCTCCTTGCCTCCACACTAACCAATCCTGCAGGATATTATTATTCTGAAAGTATCTCCCTTTCATTCCACCATTTCTTGCTGAAAAGTTAAACTTGCACTATTTGCCACATAAACTTTAAAATCTCATGGTTTTGTTCTTGTTCAAGCTTTATCCACCTAAGAATCCTGAGAAAGCAGTAATATGCCTGACTTCCACAGCCAGTTGTGTTTTCAGGGAGTTCCTCTTTGATTCATTTATTTTTAACTCCAAGATTCCTGGGACAGCAGTGTTTATGATGCCACAGCCCTGTTCTGAACAGTGGGGAAAAAAAAAAAAAAAAAAAAGGAAAAAACCTTCAGAAGAGATGTCAAGATGAAGTATTTAGTTGTTCAAGGAAGCCAGGCAAAACAATTGAGAAAGTGAGTGAAAGATGCTCCCAGTTCAATGCTGGTTGGCATAACCTGCCACTGGCAAGCCTGGAAGGGTCCCAGCTCAGTGGACTGCACCTATTTCCATCATTAACTGGGCAGAAATGGACTTGCAGGTAAAACAGCTGCCTGTTCCTACTCCATGCAGGCATGGTGGGGTCAGTAAGGATATTTGCACAAACAGGGAACAAAATGAGGAGCCAAACTCAGCAGCTCCTCCCCAGTCAAGGAAGGGAAAGAGTAAGGAAGACACAATAAGGAAACAAAGAGATAGAAAACACAGTAGAGATGAAACAAATAAGGGGCACACAAAAGGAAGTGGCAGCACAAAGAGGTACCTGAGAGACTCTGGTGGCTTCTGCTAAGAACTTCTTCATTTCTTCTTCAGTGGATACGACATTCATTGCAGACCCACTGTGAAAATGGGAAAGAAGAGAACCCAGGTCAGCCTCCCTTGTGAATTCTAGGGAGAGGTCAGCCTTGGGCACCAGGGCACAGGGTTCACAAGGTTACCAACTCCCTCTGAATGACAGACTAGCCAAGGAAGCTCCTGGCTCCAGCCACTTGCTCTGCTCTTGACTCAGAGAGGCAGAAGAGGCACCCAATTACTCTCCATTATCGGTCCCAGATAAGACAGGAGACCTCCAGAACCACAGTGGAGAAATAAAGAAAGAACTGTGTTTTCAAAGGGGATCTGGGAGAACATGGGTCCAGAGTAAGTGATTCAAATGCCTTTTAAAGAATCTTATTAAAAAAGATGTTACATTTCTCATTTCTACCCTGATGCTCAGTTTCCCCTTTGCCTTGTTGGGCAAGCCCACAGAGGCTGTGGGGGAAAGTGGAAGAAGGATCTATCCCAAAAATCAGTCACTTCATCCTAAGATAAATAGACACAACTACCTAGGTGATTCTATTTACCTCTTCAGCTGATGTAAATCAATAGAGTCCACCAAATCCATGAACTTGTGTCAGCAGTGCCACTGAGGATGTGAGCTGGGGTACACAGTACCTAACTGCTGGGGAAAGGCATTAAGTTTTCCAGGGAAACTGGCCAATATTAAAGGTCATATCTGCCCAGAGGATGAAGAAATCTAGCTGTGGACTGCTGCTGCTCTGCAGACAAAAGCCAGGCAAGGGCTGTGCTGGGGCTTTTCATGCTCTTGTTCCTCAAGTTTTACATCCTCCAGTTTCATCTTCCTCCCTGGAGTCCCCCTACCCTGCACTAACAAATCCTTAACACAGAAAGGGCCTATAATGGTTTTAATACAGATGGAAACAACAGGCTAAAAGAAGTGTTCCCTAACAATCTGGTGAATTACATCAGGAGCAGTTTTTACCTTATACTATGTCAACTTTACCCCTGACAGGAGGGCTGTTTTCTAACTTTGCTTGAAACAATATTGTAAGTCTTAGAGACCAGATAGAAAAGTCACATTCAGGAGTCTCTTCTAAAGGATATTTCCTTCAGGGCTGAAGAAACCCTTCTCCTTTTCTTCTTTTCAAATAAAAAGTGTGCTTGTCCCCCAGCCCTGAGAACTGATATTGAGCTTCTTCATTTTGATATGTGTGTCTTTCCCATGAAAAGGATCCTGTCTCCAATTTATTTTCACTTGTAAACTGTGCCCAGCAAACTGCCTCTCTGTGCTGAGTCACCCAGCTATGAAGAAACTTCTCACAGAGAAGGGCAATCATTCAGAACTTATGAGTTTGCTGCGTGCATGTGCTGGTGTAACCTCCTCAAAAAGTCTGTCTGGCTGCTGGAAATGAGGGACTCTCTACAATGTCTGTTTAATGAGAAGCAGCTGCCACAGTGTAGGGACATAAAACATGCCTGTAAGCAGAGAAGCCTGGCAAATAAGAAGCTGAATTCAAAAGATGCACTTTCTGAAAACAGATGCCCATCTCAATAAACAGCCTCAGCAAGTTCCCTTCTCTTTTTCCTGATGGCAAACAATCTTCTGATTAAATTGTACAGGTAGCAATCTCAAGAACCTGAAAGAATATCCCAGATGGTTTGGGGTTTTGGCCTTGAGATATGCAAAAGGTAACACAGCTGAACAGACATTCTTGTGATTGTGTTCTACCTTTAATCTGTGCCTGATGGACTTTAGGGATCCATTGGCTTTATTAATTGCTTTGAGCAGTTGTCTCATGGGCAGCTGAATGCCACATACACCTAACACAGAGTTTTCCACACATCCCCTGAAATTGTTTCCCCTTATCTCAGAGGTTTTTGGAGTTTATACCCCACATTATTGAGCTCTGACAGCTGAGCCTTACCTCAGAACATAGGAGGGCCTCAGCAAACATGGATAACTCACAGACCTTGCAAATTCAACTGCATCTCTCTAAAGAAAGGGAGGAAAAACAAGCTGTGCACAAGAAAACATTTTAAAGTCATTCCAAAATTCCAATTCTATCTGCATTTGCACTTTACTAGCAATTAAGATGAGGGGACAGAAGTTGGGGGTTGCAGCCTGCACTGAATGTAACACACAACATCCTTGTTCCAGAGCTATCACCTTCAGACCTCCCCTGTCCATAGAGCTTCACTGGGAAAAAAGAGCAATGCCAACACATCTCTGTTCCTTTGCAATCTCCACCTGCTAGAGCAGATCTCAAGCCCAGCAGGACATCTAGACTAGCCTGTCAGTGGTGCTAACTTCTGCTGGATATATACCCCAGGTTGTGTGAGGTGATTGAAAGACACTTCCCTTCCAGTTTCCACCCAGTGCCAGTGCTGCTGTAGCATCACTTTACAGGGATCAAAAGTAAAAAAGACTGTCAAATGCCTGCAGAATCTTGAAATGTATCAGTGACTGAGCCCTTCCTGAGCAGATGCACATCCCAACATTTCCCAGATGCACATCCCAACTCACCAGGGTGCTGACTGCCTTCCAGGGAGCCTGGGCCACCTGCAGCTCATCCAGGACAGCTGAGAACGTGGAACGATCTTCTGCTTGGTCAATCTTTAAAGGATTTGTGCCAAGAATCTTCACTCCACTCTGGTGCAGTGGCACTGCCAGGTTGTTGGGAATCTGCCCCCCTACAGAAATAATGCACCCACTGCATCCCTGTTGGAAGACAGAAAGGAGCACAATCATTTCCAAGTTATCTTGATAGGAAGAGCTGTCACAACAAAACCCCAATATTTAGATTATGGCCCTTTTCAGGTTGCTGTGAACAAAGACACATCATAGGGCCACAAAGATGATCAGAGAGCTGGAGCACCTCTCATGAAGACAGGCTGAGAGAGAGGGGGTTGTTCAGCCTGGAGAAGAGAAGCTCCAGGAAGATCATATTGCAGTCTTCCAAAGCCTAAAGAGAATTTACTAAAAAAGAGGACAGCGACTTCTTGCATGGGCAGACAGTGATAGGACAAGGATGAACAGTTTTAAAATGGAAGAGGAGAGATTTAGGTTAGATGGTAGGAAGAAATTTTTTACTCCAAGGGTGGTGAGGCCCTGGCACAGGTCACCAAGAAAAGCTGTGGCTGCCCCATCCCTGGAAGTGTCCAAGGCCAGATTGGATAGGCTTGGAGCAGCCTGGGATAGTGGAAGCTGTTCTTGCCCATGGCAGAGGGTTAGAACTCAATGATCTTTAAGGTCCCTTCCAACTCAAGCCATTCTATGATTTTATGATAATTGTGCTGATCCAGAGGCACCCAGGCTGCAAAGTGTGATTTGCAGTGTGTATCCTCCCTAAACCAGAAACATCCTCCTCAATACCACCAAAACCCAGCAATAACTGGAGATCAAATTCCCTGGTCCTGCTTGAACCACAGGCCGTTACTTTTTTTTTTTATGTCATGTCTAGGTGCTTCTGCTTTCCCAGTGAGGATAAAGCACTGAGCTGACACACTTTGCTTTGCTTTCCTAGAGGAAGGGCACTGCATCAGGATCATGCAAGGCACCCCAACAAACCTCAACACTGCCTGTGGGGTCAGGTTTCCTTCCCATGTGCTCCTACACATGTGGGCATGAGGACTCTCACTACAACTGAGCCTACCCCCCTGCTTGCTGTGGCCTTTGGACCCAGCAGCACGAACAAACGAGATGCTGAGGTCTTCTTTCTTTTTCAGTCTAGTTCTTGGAGAAAACAGCTTCTCCCATGCTCATGGTCAGAGACTTTCAGAGGAGCAGACATCCATGCAAAATCTTTTTTATTCCAGAGATGCAAGGCAGTAACCTCCAGCAGGGAGCCAAGTGGAAACAACTGGAATTTATGGTTTTGTTTTTTTTTCTGCCAGCACTGCTACTCAATAAGCAAACCATCTTTCCTAGCCCCAGAAGCCAGTCTTGAAGGACTGTAACAAAGCTAAGCAGAATCTAAATCAACAGAGCCCAGCACATCATACAGTCTGCAAAGCTATGGATACACTTAGCCCTTTATTTTAATCAATGCTCCTTATTCCTGACCAGCTCCTCATTTCTGGAAGTGCCCTGGATGGTAGCAGGTATTTCAGTAAACTGCTATAGCAGTCCATTTCCACAGAGGTTATCTGCAAGCACTCCAGTTCCAGGGGCAGAACAGGTGGCACAGCATCCTCCAGCCACAGCAGAACATTTCACGTCTGTCACTGGGCAGCATCACATTTTAAGTGAGAAAATAATAAACAGTAAATAACAAGAGACAGGTGATCTTAACATACACCTTTCCACAGGTGCAAATATGGCTTTTTTTCTTTTTACATAGAACCCCTAATGCTTTCAAGTACAATCTAGTCAGGTGTGAAAATTTCCAATAGAAGAAAAGGCCTTAGAGCACCTACAACAAAGAGCACTTTACTTTCAAATTAAAGATGGTGAAACTTTGCCCAAAGGACAATCTGTCCCTCAGAACAGCTCCAGTGAAGGGCTCTTTTGAACCAAATGTGTTTTACAGTTTTACCCACTTGTAACAAACGAGAATCATAAATCAAGTGATCCATGGCTTGGCTCTAAAAGATAGAGGAACAATGTTCTTTTAATTAACAAGTGTGGTTTTCCTGAATAAGGTCAGCCTTACTGGCCTTCCTGGAAAAGGAATTCCTTCATCAGGGACTTAAAGGGATTTGGAGTGGCAAAACTGTAAACTGAGAGCAGGATGGACTGGAAGTGACTGGGCAAAAACAGATAAATAGATATATAGATAAATAGATAAATGCTGCTACAGTCCCCACTCAGCTTTGATGTGGTAATTTCCTACCATAACAAAGATCCAACAGTCTGGCATTTAAGCTGCATTTATAATCCCAAGATTATTTGCTCAGCAGTCTAATACCCAGGATGAGATGATTATTTTTTTTCCTTTCACTATGCAGTCACTTATGGGATGCCATGATGCTGCTGGCCAACAGCAAACATCTGAAAGAGCTTAGGACAGGCAATGAGAAAGGCCAGGGGCTGCTTTGTGCCCAAAAGTGGTTGTCTCATGACATCAGAGCTCAACATCTCCAGCTTGGAAGAGAAATCTATACCTTAGTGCTTCCAGACCCATCCAAAACAGAGTAACTCCCTCTAGTCCCTGGGCCCTTTATCACCCCACATGGATAAGAACCAGAGTGTGAATAAACAAACCTCTCCTTGCAGCTTGGAAGTCAAAGGAGCTTTGCTTCCAAGGTTAATCAACATCTTAATCTATCCTTGACATATGTGGAATGTGAAGTATCCCAGCTAACAGCTTCTCCTCAGCTGCTGCTCATTTCTGCCCTTAAAACAATTCTAGTTACTGCACATCTAAAATCCAAATACTGCCTACATCAAAGTTGGGATAGAATTAGGGACTTCAGCCCTAAGGAGACAGAGGAGATTCCTTATTCAAGCAGACAGCAAAGAATCATAAACTCATTTTTACTCAAGAAGAACCATAAATTGAATCTAGCTGCTGCTTTCTTCTTACCTTAAAATTCTGCTGTTGTTTCCCAAAGCATGTTCCCACCCAAAGAGCAACCAGTGTCCTGACAGGGAACACGACTGCTCCACTGAGAAATGTGGGCAGGCAGGGAGGCACCCCACTGTGCTTTGTCATCAGCCATATTTTAATTATGAAGAAGATTATTAACATCCTTGCCATTAGATATCGCTTAAAATCTATGCAATACATAATCTAGTGAAAGAAGCCTAGAGAGAATTATTTCCCCTTTATAACAAAAATCACTCTTTTTATTACTACCTTGCTGTTATGTCATTAGTAATAGAGCTGGGGTTTCTTTTTCCCTGAGTTTGAAAACAAATTAGACCATTAAAATTGTACCTAGGAGCCTCCTTTACTTTTATGAATTGTTTCAGAATAATCTCTGAAACAGAAAAAAGAATCAGTAGAGGCCCTCAAGCAGATAGATATTAAAATAAAAAGGGAACATCTTCTCTGGAAACAAAAAGCCAATAAATTTGAGGGAAGGAATTATATATTTTTTTAAAATTATTTTCCTCACAGACTACAACCTAAATCTGCACATTCACAGTAAATTAAACTTTCCTCCAATGAACAGCTCTGTTATGGAGAGCTCAGACTCTGGTGAGTCACTGCAGGTGTGAACGTCAACTGGAGGGATAAGAGGACACAAGAAGAGAAAGAGGGGGGACAGCTGAGTACATCCCTGGGAGAAGATGATGGGCAGCCTCCAGCTGTCCCAGTCCTGTTGGTGAACTCACTCCTTGATGCAGCCCAATTTATCTAATCAGAAAAGCAGGGACAAATCAGTGCACCTACTCATTTGGACTTAACATCTTGCCCAAGCTCTGCTGCTGATCCTAAAAATGTTTAGGGAGCTGAAATATCATCTCTGCTAAGGGCTCAGGGTTGTGTCTATTGTTTGCTGATGTTTTTACATACAGTTTGCCAATGATCCATGACTTTTCAGTTGTTTCCAACAGTCCATTGTCCATTGAAACACCAGAGGAGGCAAATGACCAGGAGAGGTTAAAAGAACAGCCTGAAATCATGACACTGCTCATGCTTCGTATATGAAGCTGGGAGAGATGGCTATCTACAGGATTGGTGAAGGATCTCAGAATATGATTCATTTTTAACTTGATCTTTTTCTTAGGGGCTGAATTCCAACTGCATTTCCCTGAGGAAGTATTCTGTTAACAGGACATTAGCATTTGCCTCACTCATTTTTCTAAAGAAATGACATATAGCGAATAATGTATCTTAGACTACACTTTGCTGGGGGTCTGGGCTCTGTCCCCAGCTCTGCCCAGGTTCTTCTGCATCACTCTGTGCAGGCCTATCTACTCCTATCTACTCCTCAGTTTCCCTACTTGCAAATTACACATAATAATACCATCACCTTATGTCACTACTGAAGAAAAGTGGTTTTACTATTTGTATTTAGTATTCACCTTGGGAATTATTAGACAGTACGACAGTGATTTTGGATGTTTAGGCTCAGGCTCTGATGGCTTTCACACCTCCAGCACAAACATCAAGCTGGTTGTTTTCACACCCATGCCAGAGCAGCAGAATCCTCTGCAAACTCTGGGTATGACAGGATGCTGCTATTAGACCTGGAGATCTGCACTGCCTCCCCTCAAACTGGCCAAGCCTTGCTCTGACAAGCAGGATAATGCAAGTTTCAAAATGCATTCAGTATTCTTTTCACATATTTTTCTTACCCAACTTGCTAATTACTAGCACTCCATGTGGGAATGAGCTCCCTCATCACCTATCTCTACCTTCTCTTTGATCCTGCAGTAATTAGATGTTGTATTTCATCAGTGTTATTTGTCTGACAAACTGTCACACCAGTCTCCTCCACGCCCCTGCTCAGAATTTCAGTTCTGTTAAGTAAACAAGATTTCAGTGCTTTTAGAGCTGAGCCTCATGGATAACCCTAAAGCATTCAAAAATCAGCCTTAAGAGTCCAGAGAGCCACCAGAGTCTTTTGGCCTCTTGAAAAATCTGTTTTCCAGTAGTAGCCTTTGCTTTTACAAAAATGTAAAGAACAGGTAAAACAATCTGTACAAACAGGAAAGTAAGAGCATGCAATTTAAAAATGGTCATAGACAGTATTTTGCAAATGGCTGAAGAACAGAGCTTAGAGTCTGGGACTTAATTTTTGATGTGCTTTGGCCTGGTTCCAAATTTGGGAATGATCAAAACAAGGCCAGATTATAAAACAGTTTTAGAAATTTGCACCCATTCACAAAGGACATGAGCTCAGATCCTCACATATCTGGAAAGAGAGTCAAGAAAAATCTCAAGTTTAACATGAGCTGGGTTCTGCAAAGCTACATGGCCAACACATGCTGAACTTCAGAGCAGATGAAGTTCCTGAAAGCACCTTTAAAAGCCTCATCAACAAATCCAAGATGAGTGTGTTACCCACTAGAAATCAACATTTTCGATATTGGGGCCAACTGTTTACATTATATATCCCCTCTTTATGAAATATGTCTGAGGCTCTCCTCCATCTCTGAGATCAGCTCTTCTGAACACTCGAAAATTGCTAAAAGACCCGTGCAATATCTGCTTCAGGAGCTGGCACATTTTATGGCTCGATGGCAATTCCAATGCCCCTCCCTGCTCTGCCTGCCTCTATGCTGGACCACATCCACTTGCCAACTGTACCAAGCCTCCAAGCTCTTGAGCACACACTGGTGGGATGCACAGAACTCCCTTGACTGCTCCAGGTGGAGTACTTGTGCTTCAAATCAAGGGTGTGCCCAGCTGCTAAAGCCCAGCAGAGCAAGGGCAGAACAGTTTGTGCGATAAGTGTCTGTGCAGCAAATTAAGCCTGCTTGTAAATATTGCACAATATGGCATCTTGCAAAATAATTTAATATTTATTTGGCATTCTTTCTTGAGCAGCCTGCTAGGAGCATCAGCCATGTGTAAAATGCAACATCAAGATCCAAAACAAACAGCTTTTGCTCTCTCCCCTCACCCCCAGCTGCTTCGCAAGCTAGTGACAGGAATTTTGAAAAGTTTGGGTTGCTTCATGGCTTTTTACAGTGCTTCTGCTTTCCTTTACCTCATATTGGTAGATGTCCAGGATCCTTTCCAGTGACAGCTCCTCAAAGTACAGTCTGTCACACTCATCAAAATCTGTGCTCACCGTCTCTGGGTTGCAATTCACCACCACGGTCTTGTTGCCAAGCTGACGCAGCGTGCGGATACTGGAGACAGCACACCAATCAAACTCCACGCTGCTGCCTGCCAGGAGACAGAAAAGTGGGCAAGGAAAGGAAGGATGCAGAGAAGAAAACATAAATAGATACTCTCAGCACTCCAGCTTAAATTAAAAAAATAATAATAAAAAAAAAGTGCCAGCATGGCCTCCTGTCAGCTCAGAGCCAGAAATGTAATTGTCCTCCCATGGAAATTAATCATCCACAAAACATGAACCTCCAAGCACAACAGGTAAGTTGGCTCAGCTGCTGAGGAGTGACAGACCTCTCTAACATGTCTGTCATCCTGTGCTCATAAACACTTCAGTGTGCTCTTGCTTTCCATCTAATCACTGCTGCCTCCCAACCCACGCACTCTGCGATAAACTAAAGAGTGGGATAAACTAAATTGAGCTCCTGTTATTGTAACACAATGCTGCTTACTCCAGGAAACACAAAGCATTTGCATAGATGTGGTGTGAAGAATACCAGACTGAGGTGGCTTTTACCTCCCAGAGGAGCTAAACCAACAACAGAAGAATGACATCTCAGTGGGTTTGACATTCCTGTACACTGACTCCAGGTAAGGCAGATCAGCAGAACAACACTTGCACAGCCACCCTGTGACTCTTTGGTCTTGCTTTAAAGGCTACAGTGACTACGGAAACACTGTGGGACAAGCACATCCCACTGTCCCAAACCCTGAGTAAGCACTGTGGCCACCTCGAAAGGAAAGAGGCACAGAGGGGGCTTGGGTGAGCATCAGGACTTGGTGCCTGGCCTGGGGCAAGCTGCAGCTCTCAAAACTTGGGCAATGCTTCAGGGAACACTTGAATGGAGACTTGTGCAAACAGCCCTACATTCCTATGCTCAAACATCTAGGACAGGTACCACAAACACAGAATGGTGCACAGTAAAGATCATCAAATGGTTATGCTTACAGTTTACGAGAAAACCCTGGCCTCATCATGCTGCATCCACAGTCATTACATGATCGTTAATCACTGATATCACTTTTATATATAACTGTGTGACAAGATATGTTAGAAATTCAATCTGTGCTTAATTGCTGCCCCCACCACCTAGTCACAAACTGATGGCTGGCACATCAGTTGTTTTCCCACTTCTGTCAAACAAGAACCTCAAAACATGCCTAAGCTTCAGTTAAAACCCTACAGAAAAGAGAGGAAAATCAAATCTGAACCTGGATGTTTCCCAGAAGGGACACCAGATGCTCATTCAGTTTTTGTATTCCACTTCCATTACACAGGTATTTTTATTTGCAAAAGAAACCTCAGCTTTGGAACACAATGGTCATCTGGAGCCCTCATCTGACTGCTTCAGATACAACCTGGGAAAACAGCTGAACAGCTGTTAAGTGTATTCCAGGCACATCCAGACATGATCATATCCAAACATGGGAAGAGGGGAGACAGAAAATAAATAGTATTACTAGTAATGACTGTTGTAACACAACCAGGCAGTGCTCCTCAGGAGACAATTACTATCTCAATACATGCATGGTTTGGAACTCACTTGCACGTTCCAATTGCATTGAGTCTATGTGAACTTAAAACTTACAGAGCACTCTGCTGGCCCATGCCAGTGGTGGAGATATATTTATACTGCTTTTAGGGTTGACACACAAACAAACCCCGTCTCAAGATGGAGATCCCCTCCTGGAAGCAGGGGAAAAGCAAGGATTTCCTTGCAGAAAAGATGTGCCAAAGCAAGAACTGAAGTTCAAGAGTGTGTAACTGCATTGACTCACGTCAAGTTTCTATTTGGCATATTAGGTTACAAGAAACTTCAAAAAAAATACTTTGGTTTGAGTAATTTTCTTTCTAAACACAGAATATAGCATGATTTTTGAAATGGTCTCACTTTCCTCAAATATTTTTATTTCTTTGCATAAGTGTGAACATATTTAACATTTTCCTGAGCTATATTTTCAACTATTTCCGAATAAAATTCATAAGAGTTGATTCATTTCTTTTTAACCTAAAACTTAGCTTTCACAAAGGAAATAAAGAAAAATAAAGTCACATGTTTAACTTCCATCCAAATCATTTAGCCTCTTCTAACTGGGAAGAAAACACTGAGCTGATCCTACTGAATTCTGATTACAATACTGAAATCACAGAGGAAGAGCACAGCTTATTTGCCTTCCAAAAAAAAAAACACCAAAAAACAAAAAACAAACAAAACACCAACTTGGCTATTACACCTAGGAAAAAAATACTTTACACGTTCAAGTAATGGTTTCCCTTAGCAGCCTTTATTTAGCTACAACCTCTTCCAAAGATAGTCTTGATGGATCTATATAAAGCTGCAGAGCAGATGAGACCAAGAACAGACCTGCACGTCTGTTCTAAGCAATGAGGAGTTTTAGGTGAACAGTGCAAAATGTATTCACACACATTCCATCAGCTTATGAAATAATACTGCCATCCTGCTCATTCTTTGTAGCCATGCCACACAGCCTGTTGAACAGCAGAATCATTCACAACTAATAAGCTGAACCATGGAGTGTTGCTCCTGATTTCAGTCATCTCAACATTCACACTGGAAACAGAGTTCAAAAAGACATGTCCTACAAACAGCAACAGGATGACAATATGACCTCACCAATCCAAGCAAAACAAATGGATGTAGTTTTCAATTCCAGCTTTCATAACCCATCACCAGTTCTAGGAGATGGAGACCAGAAATATTTCTGAATAACAAGCAATTTTTTCCTTATCAATAATTGGAAGCTATTTGGAGAGATCCATGGAAAGAGAAAGTCATCACATCCAGAATTCAGCAGTCTGTCTACCCAGTACTCACAGCCACGAGGAAACTGTTACTCTGTATAATGATCTGAGTGGGTTGAAAGAAAAAACAACATACAGAGAATTGCTTATACAGAAGCAGCTGAAGAGATCAAAATATTTTCAGTCACCTACACTTAGAGCTGTTAAACACATAGTGACAACATCATCATGAGCTGGCAGTAAACATATAAGATAGGTATGGGAGCAACAAACTTCTATACAAGGTATGAGGTTCTCAAGACATTACCATGTGAAAAAAGTAAGATATAAAAAAATCTGTAAAACTTTGTGGAAATCACAACTAAGTACCAAGTGAAAAGTAATAAAATTCTGCTTTTTTCCAGGGCGTGAAATGAAATCTCCAAGCAAGTATAAAATCCAAACCTTCTGTTAGGAATTGATGTCCTGTGCCCTGTGCTCTGAAGGGTTTTTTCACCATATGAGAAGAGGAACTAAGGAACCACAAGAATACCTAAAGAAGGCTTGAGGGGACAAGGAGAACAGAGGAGTTGTAAGGAAGATTTACCTATGTGATATGGTCCACAGCCCAACACCATCACTCCACAGTCATCAAATTTTACATCGTGTTCCTGGGAAGGGAGACAAAAAAGTCGTTAGGATCTGTACTCCACAGCACCTAATTCTGTGCTTTTCAGAATAAACAATTCCTGGTGTTCAGCCCAAATCCAGCAATCTGATCCTTCAGGGCTCCAGCCTGATCTTGCTCACTGTGGTGTAAATCAAGTGCAGCTCTCCTGGAATTAGTGGTGCTGCCCCCAGAGCAGAAGAGAAGCAGCACCTCTGATATGGCTGTTCAAGCAGCCTAAAGACCTGTGAAGTTTCATATAAAAATAATGATAGGATGAGATAAGAGAAATATGAGTCCTGCATTGCCAGCACCTACCTGTGCATGTGCAGGTGATGTATGACAGGCTCTTAACAACACAGGGGCATTAACAGCAAATGCACTGGATCAGGACTGGAGCCAGGGAAAGTTCCAGGCCTGCTGTAAGGGGATTATATGTAAAACCATCCAGAAGAATTGCTACAGAGACAGAGGCATCTGCAAGATTTCCAGAAATGACAGGGCATAGGGAAAAGAGATCAAAGCAGGCAGCAATGAGACTGTTGTTTCTGAGGGTGCCTACCTGCCCATTGTAGGTGACGTAGAGGTAATTAGTCACCGCTGGGTATTCTGCTGCCAGGGTGTCAATCTGTACAAAAAAAAAAAGAGGGATTGTGATTTGACCAGTGCAAGGTCTTTCCTACATGCAGATTTTTGGGCTCTTTTCTTTTGCCTCTCTCCTTTTATACTACTGTTTCACTCCCATTATCTTCCCACCATATAGCTTTCCTCATAAGGAGGTGACCTGACCTGTCCTGTGCTGTTAACGCAGCACATGCCTGGCCTTGCCCTGACCTTACAGCTCAGTCAACACCACACTCTACCATCTCCTTCTAAGCTGCAGTTTTAGCTCTGCATCTCCTTGGTGAAACACCTACACAGCCCAGGAACTTTCCCCTACTTGCCAAGGCCCTCATTCTCTAGTTTGATCAGCAGATTACACAGATTCCTGCAGGTCTTCTGTCCTTTATAACTAGGCTGTCTGGAATCTTCTACTCTTGACCCCATCTTACTCCCATGCTGAATACAAACACACACACACAATATCACTTAGAAATCTTGTGGAGTGGCAGCACAATTACTATATGTTTATGTTACAATAAAATCCATGCTTTGATAATTAAATGGTACACAAAGCAAGAGTGATTTTAAACCACTCTTTATTTGTAGTGTTCAACAATTTCTTACGTAATTAGTCAGCAGAGAGCCCAGAAGAATAATTTGCCCATGAGGGCTGTTCACAAACTATTTGTGTCAACTACTCATGGCATGTTATACTTGGTAACTAGTCCATCTGAGTCACCAGCGACTGCTGAAATTTCCTGAATGAAATCTGAAAGACTTTTACAGAGAACACTGAACAGAGAACAATATGAAAGCAGTCTTGACATGAATTTTTGTGTGCCATATCATTTAAAAATCTGTCCAAACTTCAAGCACTTCCAGGAATCCCCACTGGCTGTCCAAACCCTTGTGAATCATGGAGAATGTGACCTCACATCATTAGCACCGTGTGTCTGCTGCTCATTACTGTTGCTGATACTGTGACTTGTACTTCATGGCTCAAGAAGAAACATATGCTTGGAAGGCACACAGGCAGGCACAAGGAGAGTGACCTTATTAAGTGTACCTTGGCACACAAATCAACCCAGCACTGCAGTGCCATATGCAGCTGAAAGAATACAGTGCAAGACCAGGCACGTTTCTGTGGCCAGGTGAGCCACAGAAAAAAAACAGCAGCTGGGGAACAGAAGATGACTTGGGCCTGAGGATACAGATGAACTCTTTTAGATACACTCAGTAGTTTGGGTAAGGATTTTACCCTATTTAAGGACAGAAAACCAGCTGGTGGCAGTTTAATACCAACCTACCTTAAATGCAACAGCTGAGCACCTAGGGACACTGCCATGAATACCAGATGAGCTCATTAGGCTCATGCTATCACAATCAATAGCAAATGAGCCCATAACAATAGCACAGTTCAAATAAAGTATTAGCCTGTAAAAATTTACTGCCAAGAGAGAAGAGAGACACCCTTTATGGGCCTGCCATGGTGGGCCAGCATTTTCAGCCTTTTCCTGAGGCCACATGCATTTCTCCCTCATCCACAAAGAATATGAACAAGAATATTCCGAGTCTCTCTTTGGGAATGGTCATGGCATTACCTTGATGCCTGCAGGGCAGAAGGAACATCTACTGAGCTCTCCCCTTGTCAACGTCTAAACTCCTGAGGATGTTGACAGAGCCTGGGTTTTCTAAAGACATGGAGGGCTCCTGCCACTCTTGGAAGCCCCCACCAGGCCCAGTGATGTTTCTCACATACCTGTTTCACCCAGGGCACTATATTCTTCCTCATTCTCAGCTGACGGCACTGGACTTCAGTCAGCCTCAGGCATTTCCCAATCTGCTTGTCAGAGAACCCCATCTGTTTAGCTCTCCTCAGTGTCTCTTCTGGAATTGTTTTGCTGGGATTAAATAAGAGAAACACCTCAGCATGAGGCTTTACAGGAATAACTAGAAGATACGTGAGTGCTTTTGCCTCTACGCTGCATAGACTTGCTATAGGATCATGCACGTGAAGGCAAGAAAAGGAAAAAGACTCAAACATAAAACATCTTTTTTATCCTTAGTGCCCCACACAAACACCTCTATGGTAAAGTCTGCAGGCACACTGCAAGTAGTAAGTAAAACACTTTCCCTGCATTTTTGAGACAGGAATCAGTGACTGATGATGAGATCCAGCAGGCTAGTACAAGCTGACTGTACCCACGTGTTAGTTTAACACAACTTGGCTTTTAGTGAGGGCGGAGGAAGACACAGTGCTGCTTCTGAGAGAGAAATTCCTCAAAATTTCTCCTATGGCCAGCAGAGCTAATCCCTGAAGGCTCTGATGATTGACAGATTGGCTGGCCCACTTAGAAAAG
Source organism: Pycnonotus jocosus (assembly GCA_013400435.1). Lineage (NCBI taxonomy): Eukaryota > Metazoa > Chordata > Aves > Passeriformes > Pycnonotidae > Pycnonotus > Pycnonotus jocosus. Next base: position 255 of record VWYP01025051.1, on the reverse strand, counting down.
TTACCAACACCTCTGTGATGACATAATTAAGAACAAAAAACCGCACACAACTCCTCTTTCTTCCTCCCCTCCCAGGGATGGTGAGGAGGCCACCAGGCCCCTTCCTGGTGCAGCCTCCAGGCCCATGCTGCCAGGAGAGCCATCCTGACACCAGGAGCAGCCAGGACCCAGTGGCAATGGGGCCACCGCCATCCCAGCACCAGGAGTGGCCTGTGGAGGAATTTCTAGAGGAACAAGGTCATGGGATATTGATTG
>VWYP01025009.1:0-13469 GCA_013400435.1 Pycnonotus jocosus | reverse complement strand
TTAGAGCCCATAGGCAGCTTGAGATGCTGTTGATAGGGTGGGATTTGCACAGATCTGTAAATTCTGAGTAGTTGCAGGTTTGTAGCATTGAAAAGGTAGTCTAGGCTATGAAGTAGTCCGGAGAGACTTCTCTCCCAAGTGATGTAAGATATGTGTGTACAGCTGACTGAAATCGTGGCGGTTTCTTTGGAGGGGTGGACGGTTGGTTGGGGGAGGAAGAGGTTAGTTTTTTTTCTTTTTCTTTAGTGTGTATTCTTTTTCCTTTAGTGTATGTTAATAAACTATTGTTAGTAGTAAGTTAAGGTAGTCTTTGCCTTTTCTTCCAAAATCCTATCTCATTTTTGGTAGAAGTTTAAAACCATAACATTTAATTGGTGGCCCGTACGGGGGGATCGAAATGATACATAGCTCAAACCGTGACAGCAGCAAACATGGAACACGTGGGATGCATCACCTAATGCTCCATTCCATCCAAGGAAATGCACAAATGAATATTCTGTGATTGGTATATGCAGCGAAGATCCCTAGGCTATGAATATGGTGGATTTGTACTGGTGTGGTTCCCTGTTTTCTTGTTTGTACTCTTTTTTCCCCCCTTGGATGTCAAATTGTTCTTAGGAAACAAAGCAAGTTTTGTTTTAGAAAGGGCTATCCATCTCACTTTCCGTTAGGAATACCTTTGGAAGACTGGTAGAAAGGATAAAATCAGTGTTACCACTGCAGCTCATTGACCATCCTGTCCAGAAAAATCTTGTGTGTTTTTTTCCACTTTTGTTTGTCCTTATTTCCCTTTCCTGTTTAATGGACAACTTTAAGCATAAATCTGAGTCCTGTCCTGAAACTCAAAACCTCCAGGTTCTCAGACACTGAAATATCAACCACAAGGACAAGTGAGTACTCTAAAAACCAGCATTAATGTGGTGCCAGATGGAAATAAATGTGACTTTTTCCCTTTTGTATAGAACAGATTCTACTTGCCATAGCCTTGTCATTATTCAAAAAACCAGTCCATTAAAGAAATTGGTTCAGCAAACACTAGAAACTCCTTTAGAATGAAATTTTTTATCTCAATCGAGATTCCATTTCTAAGATTTTTGTCCAAAGTGTCTACAGATGTTTCTGAAGTATTTAAAGCAGAACACGACATTTGAAACAACTGGGATTTTTTACCATTATGATTTTTATTTTCCATCTTTCATGATAATCTTAAGTCCTTTCTTTGAAATGGTTAGCAGAGGAAAAATGCATTTTACTGGAGGCTTTGGCACTATGCATTTCTAGGTGATAGAAACATTCACTGTTGGAGGAAAGGAGCAAAGGTGATGGACAAAAAGCAGATGGTATCTCCTCCGGGAACTTTCACATATAAGCTGGAAACTTAGATCCTGTAGTCTAAAAGTGGGCTTTCCTTTTACAGATCAGCTGCTCTGTACAATGGATGCATTCTGCCATCTAGATATATTCCACTGAACTTTTGATAATCTCTAGTGCATTTCTGATGCTCCATTCAGTTTAAAAATTACAGATGCATTTTGATGCTCCTTTTACCCTGCTTTGCATTTATATGCAGTTGAATGGTGAACAAATAGTTCAAAGAAACAGTTTTGAAGACAAGAGTACATCAGAATCATTGAAATGCATGCAGGAGTGTATGCCTCTATACTCTACTAATGCCTTCCAAAGCACTCCATAAATTAATAAATTTTAATAATTGATGGTGTAATCTTGAGTAAAGCAGTCACTGTGTTTCAAAGCCAGAGTATGGCCAGTATGAAATACCATCAGGTCCAAGTAAGAAACACAAGCAATTCAAAGCTGTTGAAAAATTATGTTGTATACAATTTTTCATAGTGACATTTTGAACATTATTCAGAGAAGAGGTAATTAGGAATTCATGCCATTGGTGAGAAAGATTGGCCATATGTTATTGAAAGTTGCTAATATAGATCATTTCATTTTACACTGTGTTTTTAAGTATAGTATTGTAGAGTTCACACTGTCCATAGACTCCCTTATTCTCTCTGCCTTGAAGGGACATCTTTTTTGTTGTTCGGTCATGTATCTAAATGAGTATAACAAAAATCATTGGCCTCTATAAAAAGACCTATTTGTCTGGATAAAGACAAATAATAATGGCAAGAGCCAAAAAGGTATCTGCCTGAATTGCCTGAATATTTGTTTGAACCAGAAATACTATCTAACTGAAGAGTTTAGTTCAGTGATGAGTATTTCTCTGCAGGCTACTTATTTTTATGGTCAATGTGAGTTCAGTGACTCTATGATTAAAAATCATGAGAATCTTCCTTTAAAATGTTGTGAATGTTTTTACTTTTACTTGTCTATTTTTTAAAAGACAATTTCTGAATTTTATTTTTCATATAAAGACGTGGATCCATGAGAGAAAAAATTTTGGAAGGTTATTGGTGAATTGGTTGAATGAAAGAAATTATGGTATCTGTCCTCAGGCTGTCACTACTTTGCCCGGTATAGTTGTAAGAAAAATATATGAAAGATTCTTGGATCCTTAGTTCTTGGATCAATAAATTATAAGCTGTCTTTATGTTTTTGAGTTCTTGATTTTATAGGATTAGCACATTAAATTTAATGCTAAGTATGACTCTAAGACTTATATTTTTCACAATATATGGCTCACTTTAAAATTTAGTCTATATTTAAATACAACGTAAATATAGACAGTGTAGAATAACTAGGGTAAAAAAGATTTCTTTTTCATTAAAAATGCAGCTCAGCAGATCTGTGATAAATGATGACATTATGTATATGCCAATCCCTTCTGGAAAATTGGAGAGATTCTAGACTTTGCCAAGAATTTGACATGCCACCCTAAATGTTTAATCAGGGATGCTGTGACATTCAATTCTGCTTGTATAAATGTGTCAGTCTAATTTTTATTAAACCTCTTCAAAATGAAACGTTTTTGGAAAAAAAGAAAAATCATGAGCAAACCAAACTAATGGTATTAATGTTTCTCACTGGATATGATATAAATAATCTAGAGTTAACTATGATCCTCACTACACTGAGCACAAACTTACCTAGTAAAAGTTTTGAATTAAAATAGAACTCAGAGGAGTGCTGTGTCAAATTAATGATCACGAAGCAAGGCTCACAGAGCATTAGCAGTCAGCTTCTGCCTTGGGTGAGACTAGGGAGTGGATGCCATGCAGGAATCTGAACGAAATTTCTGTGTTAAAAATCTGTCCTTCAAAAACCAGAAGAGCCCAACGAGACTTTCCTGTGGCTTCCTGATTGCATGATTTTACTCTGGCCCTGGAAAATACATATTGGATTTCAGATAAGGGCCAGAGAACCCAACTAAGAAGAATCCCTAAATTGTTGCTGTTGCAGATTAGAAGGGTTTTATTAGCTAGTACTTCCAATTCTTACAAGCTTTGCTTATGTGTATTATCTTTCATTCTTACAAATAATCTGAGGCTTTTTAAAGTGAGATTAGATGCATAATTAATAAGAATTTAGATTTATGGGTATGAGTTAAATTTCCCAATATAGGATGTATTTTTTAACTAATATTTGTATTTCATAATGATGCTCTTAGTGGTGTTTCTTCAGATTATCTCTTATATACATTTTATTTGCTTTTCATCCCTTTTCTGGTATTGAAATAGAAAAGTAATGGGATTCTATTCTCCCATCAATAAGCAATAAATGTTTTACCAATGCCAGGTCATCCAGGCTTTAATTCCCAGTGCTTGTGAGAAAGTAATGAACCCCATCATAATTTACATATTGACTTTTATGAGTTCTGGCAGGGGACACTGGGACATGCTGGGTTGGGGGTGTTGTTAATTAACCACAGAACAGAAACACGCTCCATAGCATAGACAAGGTAGAGGCATATGCACACAGGAAGCATGAGGCTAGGAGAGAGTGCTGGTCAGTGTAAGATGCAGTGGGGGGATTGTGCATGCTCTAAATCTTCTGAAATTTTACTGAAAGTGTGATACTGAGGAATAAAAACACATTGTGAGACACTCCTAAAATACTAATGCAAGAGAGGATGACTTTTATATAGCCAAAGCTTCCAGTCAAGTTGAAAGGAGAAAGGAACATTTTCTTATGCTATTTCTCCCAATGTTTCCAACAAGTTGTACCATATTAATCTTTGACAAAATAATGAAGTAAGACTCTAACACCTTGCCCAGCTCCAGACTGTAAAGCTATTTACATACTCTTATTTAATCATCCCAAAACTGCAGAATTGCTGTATTTGTCAGCATTCTTTCCCACCTGGAAAGTGGGTACAGTCAGGATCCCCAGGATCCTTTCTCAGTGATGAAGAATTAGATGTGTCTAGTGGAAAAAAATGTTGTTCTATATTTTCTTTGGTGTAATGCTGTGGCCCAGGATATGTACTGCAACACTTCTACCCAGACCTAATACCCACATCTGCTGCTGCATAGGAAGAAAAGGTACTTCCCAGGATTACATTCAGAAGTACAGATTATGTTTAAAAAGAGACATCAGGTAATCCAGAGTTTTCATGGTTACTGTAGATTCAAGGGTTTTTAAAAAAATGAGTACTTACTGCTACTACAGGGTTTTTATGTTTTAAGGTAAATAAAATTCCTATTTAACTTCCTATAGTCATGTTTCAGGAAGAATTACGTGATAGTCATACTCTGAAATATTTTATATAGAAACACCAAATGTTTCCATCATATAGGAAAAAAAATCAATAGGGAAGAGGATTTGGGGTTCCTAAGAGATAAAAAAATATTCACAGTTTATCTTGTATAAGGTCTAGTAAGATGCTAACTTTCTTATCTGGTAGTTGGATCTTTCATCTTATCTATTCAGCCATCATTCTTTTAATGTGCCCAGTCATCATTCTTCTGTCATCAGAAAGAAGTTGATGTATCCAGCAATGAACTGAAATGCAGGATTAAAGCAAAAGGAGAGCAATGAAAGATGGAAAATGTGATCTAATCTTTCTCAGCATTTTAAAACCCCTCTTGTCATGTCACTGAAGTCCTAAACTGAGTCATAAATGCATTCACTTTCTCCCTGCTTGAGATTTCTGTAAATTACACTGTGTCAGCTCAAGAAAATAGCAGCCTGCCCATTTGTTCTTCCCTGCCCCCCACCCAAAACCACCTCCCAGTCACCCTGACAGATCGTTAATTCATGACCTTCAATGTAGTTCATGATTAGATGAAGGATGAGGATGCTTTAACATAGCTGCTGAGGTCACTATTAACACTTTTAAATGTTGCTGGAGACACTGGAATGAAATACTGTTCATCAAGATACTTATTTTTTCCCCTTATACTTATTTTCCCCTTATACTTATTTTTTCCCCTTGTTATCTTACAGCACTTTTAAATTTATGTTTGTCTGTGTTTATATGTAGTTGCAAAATTTTGAATCTTACAAGTATCTCCAGCCTGAGCTGAAGAGGCAGTCCCATGGCTAATGTGGCTTCTTTGGGGAAGAGTGGAAAGGATTGACTATGGACAAAATAGCATTGATTTAGTATCCAAGGCTATCTTGTTTACTCCATCTGAAATATTTAAGTTGCATTAACAGCATGCTCCATTTGGGGATTACATTGAGTTTGATGACAAGTTGGGAAGATAAAGAAAAAACACGCAGGCTGACATGAAACCATTTGTTTACTGTCTGAAGGCAGCTAGCTCGCAGGCCTTAAGAGGAAAAAAAATTATGGACACAAAAAATCCCTTACTGAAAATGTGAGAAATAGGCTTACAAATACGGTTTTTTTAAAAGACCAATGTGAAATCAGATAAAAATACAGAGAGAGGTGTTTGATATTAAAACTCCCTATGATTTAATCATGTTTGATCAAATGTACTCAGGAGAAGTAGCACTTAGATTTTCTATGTTATAGAAGACAATGAAAAACAGGAATATAAAATATATAAATGACTGGGGAAAAAATCTTTTACTGTTGTACAAAAAGTAATGTTTGCACTCTAGGATGAAAAACTGGAGAGCCCTTTTAATCATGCTAAAGACTGTATGATGATATACCAAGCCCACTGTTCCCAAGTTACTGCAGCAGCATGGTAAAGTCATATTTGCTATTCATATCCCAGCAGTAAAAGTGAGGACAACTTGTCCTGGTCTTCTGAAGGCAACCTGAGCATATAGAAAAGGAAAAAAGGGATGAGAAAAGCTGTGTAGTCTTCAAAGTTGCATAAGGTGCCCTTTATGGCAGAATGATTCCTAGCCTCAGAGTAAAACAACCACTACCTGATCAATGTATCACATAAATTGCTTTACTGTGTTATCTTACAGAGCATTGTTTAGTTCATAATTTGCTTTTGAAATGTTTTATTTTACAGCACACTCATAACAGTAACTGCCACAACTTAAATGATGTTTTAATATCAAGAGATCTCATTATAACACTCTGCTTATTCAGGTTTTGCTGATATGTGAAGTAAGAATGCCAGCTGTTCTGGTTGCATTACTGGGTTCATGGATTACTAAAAAGAAAATTAATATACTCATTATTCTTTTTTTTTCCCTACTGAGTAGCATTTAGAGGCTCTAGTCAGAATTAGTCTCATTATTATAGATGTTGTATAAACAATAAAGATGCCCTTGCATGGTAATACAACATGTTGTTATTGTTGAGTTTAATGTTGAAACAAGCTGAGCTTTGTTTACAGTTTCAGAAAGAGAGGTCATGTTTAAATGTTGTTCATATTTAACTAATACATTTAATTCACTTATCCAAAACATACATAAAGAATAAAAATTGTATGTCTTAGATCTAAAGTTACACAGAAAACGGTCTAAGATGTACTTCAACGATTTTGTACTGACAGCCTAAATATTGTGTTGCATACTGATCTGGGGGTGGAGAAATGAAAGTAAAACAAATTGTTTTCCGTCACAAAACAACACTGAATATAGTAGCACTATTTTATTTACAGTGTAGTTACTTATTTATTAAATTTATTGGTAGCAACCTAAAGAAAATTGAACCAAGTCGAAAAAACATAGCATTTCATCACATACTGAAAGAAGAATGTGTGCAGATCTTTTGCAATGTATTGAAATATACTGTATTTTGATATACATTTCATACTGCAGGCAAGAAAATTTATCTTTATATCATATGTTATTATCATATGTGTCAAATAGAATTTTCATTTGTCACATTTCAAAAAAATATAAGCTCATTCCAGGAAGGCAGTTATCACTCCATATGTATGTTTGCCATATTTATTTTAAAGCCTTAACCATCACTTCAACTTGATTTTTCTTGGAAGGATAGAAAGAAATTACCATCATTCTCACTGTTTAACAGAAAAGACTCATGAGCAAATTGGTAAGATCTCTAAAGATCTTTGTAGCATTAGCTCATCTGGAGTTTGATATCAAGAAAAAAAGGGCACAGGGCATTTTTGCCATGGTATTCATGCAAACGTGGAATCAGCAACTTCCTCATGTGAAGAAGAGGTTGTAAAAACATTGTCAGTGATTTGAAGTAATTGAAACATTTTTAGCTCTACTTCTTAAAAACCATTTTTACATCAGTAAATCATGCCAAAATGTCTGAATTCTTTGCAAAAGAGAAGTTTCAAAATTTTGCCCAAAATCTCCTTGGAAAAAAATTTCATACTTCTTATGCTATCATTAAGTGACAAACCTTAAATAGCAAATAACTCACTTTGATTATACTAAAAAAAGAAAGATAAGCAGCTCTGCTTCTTTTCAGTTATTGGCTACAAGAAGAGAAGCTTCAAATTTATTAGCCTGGGATTGGAAAATCTCTGAGGATCTAGTAACAAGTCAAGTAAGTGACAGATATTTTCCAATTTTTGTTTTTGTAAGAATCCCTGCTTTTGAAAGAAAAAAATATTGTTCCATTTTCTTTGATGGCCACCTTATTTTGTAGTATTTAAAAGAAAAATTTTAAAAACGAAGATGAGAAAATAGATTATACATTGCTTTTTCTCATTTTGCTTTCAGCTGCATATTTTCATATAAAAATTATTTTTAAGTGCACTAAACTTTGAAATTGTTGCGAAAACATTATTTCATACAGGAATAGCAATTAGAAATTATCACTTGGGAAAAAAGTGCAACTCATTTATATAAATTGATAGCTCAGAGGAACCCCAGAACTGTAAAATAAATACCCATAGTGTTACATGAAATAAATACAGCTTCTGCAGAAATCATTTTCAAAGCTTAATTAGAAATTTTTATTTCTGACAGAAATCTATGCCTTGAATTAGCAAATGTAATAAAATATCCAGACTAAAACTTAGACTTTTTCCTTTACCCTTTGAGACATGCCTTAAATGGGAATGGAACACATACAGGATATTTTTTTATATTATAGAAAGAGAAGAAGCTTCAGTGTAGCAATCTTTTCATACTAATGTATTGTCTATGGTTTAGCGGGACATACAACACGTAACATGTTAGGTCACTGCAGTGTGTCCCAGAAACAACACATCACTTTTAGCAACAATCTGTGGCTGCAGTGGCTGGATATGGCCAGTATGGTGCATAGAAAGTATTTTCTGTATTCAGTTGGTTTTTTGACGTTATCACATCCTTTAAGACTTTGTCACCAAAAACGCCAACTATTTTTGTTACATAACATAAGAGAAATGCCAATAATTCAGTCACAGAAGATTCATTCATATCCAAAATTATTAATGTCATTTAGCAAGGCCAAAGATTGAAGCTCAGCATAGAGGATAAAAATCCAACAATAATATGTTTGCCTGCATCTGGCAACCTCACAGGCCAATTATTTCATCAAAGGTTATGCGTGCAATAATGTATATGAGCGTGTCTCAACCTTCATAATTACGACACAACTCTCAGAATATATAGTAGATGTTTCAATTGTAGAAAAATTCTATTCTGGGAGCATTGTGGTTAATCTTGCTATATCTCACTGTAACAAGATTTGGGGTTTTTACAAAGATTAATTTTATGCAACACACAGATCAGTCAGAGCTCAAAGGGTGAATAAATTAAACCCATGTTGCACTTTAATGCAATGTGATTGCTGATTGACGAGTATTGCAATATGTAAACATTCAATTCTCACCGCCAGTTAAGATCCAATTAGTGTGAGATGCTTCTACCCAAAATAAGGTGCAAACAAGACCATATGCCAGTCAGTAGTATGGGTTTTATTTAACAGTAAATGTGAGGTAGAGAGAAGGAAATTGAAGAGAAAGAAATAGAAGAAAGAGAAAAAAATAAAAGAGGAACAGGGAAGGAGAGAGAGAGAGAGAAGGGAAGGGGGACTGAGAAAGTGAGAAAGAGAGAAGGAGGGAAAGGGAGGGAGGGCAGTGAAGAGAGAGGGACAGAGAGAGAAAGAAATGAAGCTATCAAGAGAGAGTCACCACCAGTGTCCTGCAGGTCCTTCTCCACCCTAGGCTTCTTTGTGGTGGAGGTCCCAGAGTAGTTCTTATGGGGGAGCCGTCTTTACACAGTCCAAGTTCCAGGTATCCACTGAGGTGTATTCCCATAACTCGGGGTCATTGATCAGTGATATGTGTATGAGCAGTTTGCCACAGTGGGAATTCTTGTCCAGATATGTTAACCAGAACGTTCTTACCAGATCTCACTTCTGCCAGGGCTGGAATTAGCACCTTCCTGTCTTGGATTCCTCCTTTCTGTGTTTATCTCAAGTTGTCACTGTGGGAGCTTATCTTGTGTCAGGTTCCTTCTGTGGCCTTGACAGTGTTTGAGACAGGTAACTACTCTAAGGCCTTACAATACTTCTCTAACTATTTGTTATTTCCCTGTTCTTGCTAATGGGTGATTCAGTTAATCCTTGCCTTCTGACTCAACTTCTATTGACAGGAATTGTCTGACAGGTGCACTTGCAACAGGTAATCTTGGAAGCACTTAAATTTGATCTTATACAGCTAAACAGTTCCTGTCTCTACTTATTTCCAGTGTTTCTGAGCTTCAGGGTTGGAGGATTTATTTGTTTCATGGTGAATTTTTTTGGTTTTGGGTTTTGGTTTTTGGTTTGGTTTGGTTTGGTTTTTTTTTGAATGGTTGGTTGGTTGGGGTTTTTTGAAGGAATAAGAATAGGTTCCAAACAGAAATGGGAATCAGAGTAGTAAATTCTCGTGTCTCTTATCATATTGTATTCTATCCAAGTGTCTAGTTTGTTTATTAAAACACCTTGTCCTTCCAGGATGCCTATAAGAAATGTTGATGAAATTTATTTTCTCTAAATCTGGGCCACAAGCTACTAATTTTCCACCTTGTTCACCTGATTCAAACTCCATCAAGTGTGTAGCATGGCTGTATTACAAAAAAGTTAAGTCAATTATGTTCTATTTCAGCAGGCAAACACAGAACCTGGTAGTAGCTTCAGCTGCTCACTGGTGTGGTGATGATATTCTCTGTCCTGTTATGGCTGCTTGGATGTTCAAAAGAAAGTTAACTTTGAAGGTTTCTAAAATGATGCATTTTATGGCAGACAGGCAAAGGCATGGGCAATCAAAGGGCTGCCGTCATTTTTGGCTGAAGGCCAAGCAACTTGGAAAAATCCATCAGAATGTTTGAATTCTTCACTCCATCATTTATAGTAGAATGAGACTAATAGTCAAGTTTTTTTTAATGATCAAAATTTTATACCATGGTAGCAGGCTCAAAATGTTGAAGATAAATTTTAAGTATTTGGAGTTAAAATAACAGATTCAGACACTTCTGGCAGTGTCTTTGGTGTTGCTATAATTTCAGCATCACCTGACAGCTGTAATAAAGAACAGTGAGTTATTGCAAATAAGTTGCTTATCATGCAGCTTTGCGCTGGAAGAATATTTACTGAAATTAGTGTCAGTGTTAGTGACAGTGAAACCATTTGGCAAATCTAGCAGGGAATTTAAAAACTAATAGAGAAATAATGTATGTATCTTGCCCTCCTTCTCCCTGTAGTGTATAAACATGAAGACTCTCATACCAGGTAAGCCTAAATCTCCCATCTAATCTATAATAAATTTTAATAATTAATCAGATATAGAAGTATTGGTATCTCATCTGAATTCCAGATAGCAAGCTGTCCAGAGTTACTATTTTCAGATAAACCTTAAATATATTATCTTTGACCAGTATACTTCTCTCTTATTTTGTGTTAGTGGCTTATCGGCCATGAAATACAAAGGCACAATTTCTTCCATGCTTGTTAAAGACTGTCTATCCTTATTTTCTCAAGATATCAGAGTACGGTTTGGTCTAAGTGGAGAAAAATACTGCTTGTTTTTGTTGCATTAGGGAAGACCAGTGTAGACTACAAATTTTCCAAGACTGTGTACCAAGAACAAAAGATTAAACTGGGAGTGGGGGGAGACAAGAGTAGGAGGGCTGAGATATGTAAATAATTTTAAATTTAAATTTTATTTAAATAATCCATGTACCAGTGGGAGAGTGATCTGTACTAAGCAGAGCTCACTGGGGTGCTGCTGCTACCCACTGGACTACACTAGCCATCAGGGATTACTCAGGCAAGGCAAAGAAATTCCCTTTATTGCTGCTTTTGAATGTGTCTATCCACTTCTCTGTCCAAGTTTTTTCAGGACAGGAACTAAAGCTCTAAATTATAATGAGATTAAGCTTGCATTTTGGAGGGGAGGGTATATTTTTTAATTATAATTTTTTGTGCATTTCAGGTTTTTTCACGTATTACAAAATTACCTAATTAAATAAGGTTTGATTATATTCATGTCGGGCATTCAGTATCAGATTTCTTGTTTTTCAGAATACCTTCAAAAAAGTATATGAAGTATTTAAATAAGTCCCGATAAACACATTTCTAGGGGAATTTTGCTACAATGTAAAGTCCATGTGCTTGCTTCTACATTTCAAACTTTAATAGTACAAGCAGTTTCCTTTTAGCATTCATTCTGGATTTATTTAGAATCTGCTGAGAATAGAGAAAAGCAATCTTAGGATAAGTTGCCTTATCTTAAACAGTGGACAATGGAGCCAAAATGTAAAACCATATATTAGCATGTCAGTCAGAGTATTATTGTACTCACCCAAAATCGTAGGTCTACTTGACAACAAGACTGTGATTTATGATTCAGCATCACAGAAACTCTCTTTCTAAGTCAATAAAGAAGACATCTAGGAAGTGTAGATGCAAGCTTATTCAAAGCTCAGAGATTTTACCTTTTATAAAGTAAAATTGTCTGCTTTCAGCACTGAAACAGTGCTTCACTGGAAGTGTGCAGGAGAGAACAACTGATGGTTGTCTTGTTTTGGTGTGAGCAAGAAAATAAATTCAAGTAAATGTAAAAGATGATTCCTAGATGGCAGGTCCCATTACATTTGTGTCTAACATTAATAATTGTACTTCTGAGAAAATTAAGGAACTGTAAATGCTATTGATTTCAGGATTTAGTTGAAGCTATAAGAACCATGGGGTTTGTCGTATATAGAGGTGACTTGAAAGATCTTCACACACAATGGAAGTCAATGTGGTTGAAGCTGAAGCTGCAGAAGGCAGAGCAAAAACATGAATGACAACTGTCTAGTGTTCATAAAGTTATCAGATGCTGGCATGACATTTGGTGATGTGATTCACAGAATCATTAGGTTGGAAGAGACCTTCAAGATCATCCAGTCCAACCCATGCCCTAACACCCCAACAAAACAATTGCACTGTGTGCCATATCCAGTCTTTTTTTAAACACATATAGGGGTGGTGACTCCACCACCTCCTTGGGCAGACCATTCCAATACTTTATCCCCCTGTAAAAAACCCTTTGTAAAAATCTTTTTTCCTAATATCCAACCTATATTTCCTTTGGTGCAGCTTAAGACTGCGTCCTCTTGTTCTATCAGTTGCTGTCTGGAGAAAGAGACCAGCCCCACCTGCCTACTTTCAGGAAGTTTCATTTTAAATGCCTGTTTTGTACTGAATGTAAGATTTGGAATAATAAAGCAAAAGATGAGGTTTCTGATTCTAGCATACTTGAGGGTAAAACTCTCATTGACTTGAGTTGAGCCAGGAAAATGCCCAGCAGATATTTTTGCAAATATTGCACAAAACATAGGCACTACATGTTCTAAGACCTCTCTCTGCATTTGAACCTCTTAGGGTTTTTTTCTACTGACCATGTCACAGAATTCCTGCTTGTCTTCTTTATATCGTACTTACCAGACTATCTTAGGGGGAAAAAAAAGACAAAATACATAGAAATTTTTGTAACACACTATCAAACCAACATCTGAATCAGAGTGAAAGTATTTTGCAGAAGATTAAGCTCACACTAAATTTGTCAATGCAAAATTCAAGGTCTTGTACTGTTAGCTTTGTGGAGGATTTACCTACCGAATCCAAGTGCTTACACAACTATGCTGAGAGATTTCACACACAGCCTTCAGCATCACTTTAGTGGAAGAGGCAAAGGACTGCCTGTCAGAAACTGCTAGCTTGGCACACACTGAAATCTCCAACTGTCTTC
>VWYP01025007.1:5059-28005 GCA_013400435.1 Pycnonotus jocosus | reverse complement strand
TCAGACTGGGGCATGCGATATTAAAACAGGCTTTGTTCTGTATCTTTCCTAGCTAGTTAGTTGCATTTTCCACTGACAATTACTGAGGCTTTTCCTGGTATCTGAAAATGCAGCCACAGGGAAAAGGCAGTGAATAAGATTTTAAAAAAAAAAATCACAGTATGGGTGAGTGGAAGTTAGTTTTTAGTTTGGGCAGATAGAGAAAGAAATTGGAAGAAGGGAGCATGAAAATAGTAAAGAAGTCCACCGTGACCAGTGAGTGATACATATGGGATCAACACTTGACTACCAGCCTCCTCTGATGAACCATTTTGGAAGAGCTGTAGTCCAGGTTGTAGTGCCTGACTGTGTCAGCCTGATGATGACCCTCTGTGTAAACCTTAAGGTAAGGGCATGGTAAAGAAAATCTGCTTGCCTAAGGGCTGCAAAGAGCATATGTTGAAAAATTAAAGCAAAGAGGACAAAATCCATGTCCATCCGTGTAGATATTGGGATGTAGTAATAACAATGATAGTAATTTAATAATAATACTGCCAGCAACAAGAAGGCTATGTAAGTGTGGGTGACTTCAGGAGGCAGAGTCGCTATGCCAGTGCTCCATTATGGTATCTGTAGATCAACCCACAGCATTTCACACCACCTTCCTGGGCTTAATCAAAGTAATGCATCTGTGCATACAGATGTATGTAAGTGAATTAATTTTTTTTAAGAGGTAGATAAGTGTTACCTTAGAGCCCTTAGGCTTGCTGTGTGGGAGCCCTCAGTTTCAGTTTCCTCCCTGAGCACATGGTCTCTGCGCTGTATTTGCACTGCCTCTTTTTCTTCTGCCCTGGCCTCTCCTCTATCTGGTGGGACATCTCCCACCTCATGTCAGAGCAGTTGGCATCTCACCCTTATGGTGTCAGAAGTCTTAACCCTACTTAAGCCTAATTTCTTTTTCCTTTTTGGTTTTTTTTTTTTTCCCTCTTCTGATTTAAGCTTAGTATTAGGCATCTTAGTGGTCCAAGCCCAAACCTACGGCAGTGCCTGAGTCCAAGTTCCAGAGCTGATGCTTCCATCTATAACATTGGCATCAGCCAACAAAATAGCATTACTGCCTGGTTGTTTCCTGCCATGCATATTGTATCCATTTTTATAGTTTCTTTTATACTTTCAACAGTCTTTATAACAGCAATAATGTCATTCAGATAATTATACTGTAATTGACCTTAGCGTTGAGCATCCTTGGTTTTTACTGCAGTTTTCTTAATACTTCAGTATGGTCAATTATCTTGTAATTCCCACTTTGTTAGGAATTATTGTTTTAATTATTCCACTCCAAATACATCATTTTGGCACAGTAGTAAGGGTACACTGGGGAATGGTCGTACTCGTGAACACTTTAAACAGTTACCAGTTTTAACATGTAGGAAGGCTTTTCATCTTGTCATCTCTAGTCATTACCTTTAACACTGATTTCATTTAATTATCACTTATTGTGCTCAGGCCAGTTCTTATCTGGAGAAGTCAGCATATGGGAAGTTTGGGCCTGCAGCTGGATAGCTGTAGAATTTGATTTATGATTTCCACACTGATTTCTGCCACATTACAGTGTGACCTATGTTGATGCAGTTAAATTCCAGTGGAAGGTGGAGGTAAAACAGTGGGGTTTTTTTCCCTAGAAATTGGAACTATTAATTATCCAAAATAGACAGTGAGTATGCTGGTGAGAATTTTATGGCTGCATAGGAGGCTTGCATGGCTCTCTTGATACTGATTTAATTTGCACCTGTATGGCACTGATACTCCACCAGGAGCAGCACCCTGATGGTGTTGGTGAGAAAACAGCACGGTCCTTCTGGTGGGAGACCATTTCAGATAGCACTGTGCTCAGCACTGCCCGAAACAGAGACTGAATCATAGCATGCTATGCTCTATGGCCTAGTGAAAAAATTACTGTGGGTCCAGCTGGAAAGTGGATTTCCAGTGGTCCAGTGGAAAGACACTGTTCCACTTCTTAAGCAAATAATGTGAACATGGCAATGTGCTCAGCCTTTCTATAAATGTGTATGTTCATTGCTTTTTGTCAGCATTCTGTTGTGTATTTACCATGAATAAAAATGTTCTACCAAAGCAGAAAATGAAAAACTGGTATGTAACCTACTTTCACCAAAGAGTATTTTTTCCCATGTCTGATATAATTATTACATGTGAGCAAACTCAGCATTGTTCAGTAGGAAAATGCTACTCTTCTAGTAGATTAATACATTTTATTGAAGAAAACAGCACTGTAAAAAGACTTTATTTCTCTATAAATTTTAGTAGTTACTAAAACAAGGACTCCAGCCCATTAAGTTACAGCCTGCCAAGTCATAGTGCTGAATCACTTAATTTCTCTAAGTAACTATCCTATTCCAGCTTCTTAAAGGCAGCTGTTAGGAGAAAACTGATGTTTTGATCAAGGAACAGGGCAGAGTCTGTGAGCTGAACAGTGTGTTTTAATGGGTTTTCTTTCACAGTCTGCAAATGTAAAGGCCTCTCTTGGAGTTTGTGGGCTTGCACATTCAGGAACTGGGGTGTGGGTGGGTACAGGATTACTTGCAGGAATCTGAAGTCAGTGGAAACCATAACGACATTGTTACACCCCAGTATTTCTCAATGAAGGTAGGTCCTTACCAGTGTTTATAGACTGAAAAGCTGTTACAAACAATAAAGGGAACTCATGAGTAATGCTGTTGTCTCTCACACAGTGAGCATAGTAAGCATTAGGTCCATAGGAAGATCTAGATCATGGCTCATTGTCTATATACATGACATATCTTTGTTACTTAGTGTAAGAGATAAATTTAGATCTGTCAGCAAAAGTACCAGAGATCCATCGCATGAAGTCACTGATCTTTATGTGGCAGGTGCATTTCATATTGGAGGGAAAAGAAGGCAGTTCTGCAGGGGTGTTGGTAGCCCGGCTCCCTGCAAGGAAATGGGTGTGACAGTTAAAAGTGGGAGTGTTTAGGTTTGTTCTGTAGTAGTTGACTCATGAAGCAAAATAATGTCAGTCCTAGTACACTGGCCTAATTTCAGATTGGTAAATCAGATTCTGCCTGCTGTCAGTAGGTGAGTTGTCTCCATTTTTTTTCTGCTAATGTCAGGTGAGAATACTTAAGGAGGATCTTTTCATATTGGTATAAGGTCAGATCCATCAAGCAATAAAAACATTAAGCAGTGTGCATTGCCTCAATGCCCAGTGTGGTGCTCATCCTTTAATGTGCTAGTGATAATTAGCTACTTTATCTTTCTAGTAAGGACCTTCAATTTATTACTTTATTAAGTAGTGAAATCAAAGATTAAAATGGTATCTATAGCACATAGCTAACCAGATTGTAAAAAATTGAACTGTATGGTTTCAAATTTATGAAAATAAATACTTCTATTTAAATAAGTGCAGTAGTTTAATTCTTTAGACACTATTTTAATTTGTAGTTTATTGGTGATTATTTTTCTTCGTTTCAAAGCAAATTGCTTTCTGTAGGGTGAAGCTGAGAAATAATGAATTGAATTCACATTACAAGCTACTGCCTTCCAAATTGTAAATGAATATAAATGTAATAGGAGCTTAGTACAAAAATCTTACGCAAAAGGCTATGCTATATCATTGCAGAAACAAATAGATTTTTCAAGTCATCAGTTCATTTAACGTTGTGTTTCTACTTGGCCTTTATTTTAAGGGCTTCTGTACCCTGGCACTGCTGTCTCCAAATGTCTTTAACGTGTGTTGTCGCTTCAAAGCAAAAAATAACTTTGTTAGTTTGCATTATTTGCTATAATTGTTGATTAATGATCTGCTTTAAAACTAAATTAGTATTTTAAGATGTATTTGCACAGTATAGGAAAGGCACAGGCTGTGCCTTCAACATTAGCTGTGTTCTAAAATTTTTATTTCCACTCAATGTTCTTAGAGAGTAATTAACAATTACCTGTCAAAAATATGGAAGATTCTTGCAAATTCTACCCCTCAATCAATCTGAGCTGCTGTTCTCAAGAACTGGAAATTTCAGCAGAATAGAGAGGAGGACCTGTGTCCCAGTAGGTAGTAATATTCTCTTATGTGACTTGGACAATAACCACAGCTTAATTTCTGTGGTTAAGTGTTCTTAATCCTTACCAGAAGCTTGTGATATGATAAGAAAAAGAAGAAATTCTGTAATAGTGATGGAACAGAAGTTACTCAATGTAAATGCTAATTTCTTGGTTTGTATTAGTGTTAGTAGCTGCACTGAAAACCAAATTGCTACGTTGTACAGTTTTATGTGGAACAAACAACAACTGTCCATCATGCATGGAGGAAAAAAACCCCAAACAAATGGTTTTGGATAAATAGGAGGATCTAAAATCCATCAGTCAGGACTTCTTTGGTTGTTCCTCACCACTCCAGTGAAAAAGGAGGACAGAGGTGGAAACAGCAGGATTTCAACGGACAATTATTTTTCTCTCCATTGCTGTAATTTCCAATTCTGTAAAAAGCCTGAACACATCCCTACTTATGTATGTTCAACTACTGACTTCAGAGTGAGATAAAGTTTAGTGCATGCTTAAATGCTTTCTTGAACTAGGGCCAAAAGCTGCTGCTGCCACTAAAATCGGTCCCAGAGGGAACGTTGCATCTTTCACTGCTTCCTTTTTTCTGTGAAAGACACAGGCTCCACAAAGCTTTGGAAATATGGTAGAATTTGATAAATGTTGCCTGTCTTGTTTAAAGGAGTAGAGTGGAGTTGTTGGATGATAGTGCATAAAGTACACGTTATCTTCCTTTCTCTCCTGTCCATATGTGTGCTCTTTAGCAATCATTACTAGGTGAGAACTGTAGAATAGCAAGAGAATCACTGAGCCAGTCTGTGTTTTGTTTCTGTCTGCTGCAGGCATAGCCTGTAATAGTAAAAGGCAGCAAAATGCAATGAATTTAGATGTTTTCTCCTGTTCTTGCCTGCTTCAAAACTGTTCAGAAGCTTGCTTCTTTGGTAGAAATCTTCACTCAAATGTTTGCTGAAGTGTGACTTGCCTTGAGCCTCTTTGTTCTTTTTGATTTACACAGGCAAACACACACACATGTGCAAACACACACCCCTCTTCTGGGACTATTGACTTAACCCTGCATATTTGTAGAGGAAACAAGCCAAAACAAGACCAGTGCACAGTATTCATAAAATTCTTCCTATTGGCAGAGCAGATAGCCACTATGATCTGTCAGTTGATCAGCTATTTCTTTCTCTTTCAATACATAGTGCACTTTTTAATAGGAGATGCTTGCTGGGTAGCTGTCACTGGTTAAAACCCAGTGTGCTGTCTGTGAGAACAGCTCCAGATCATACTATCAGTGAAATTGTATTGAGGTGTAGTTACAAATGAACTACTGTTGGGAATGAGGGCCTGATGATGCTTTCTTCTCTTTTTGGACTACAGAGCTCTTCTGTATCTCCCTCAGCCAGTTTCAGAACAGCAGAAAAACACAGAAATTCAACAGATTATTCTTCAGAGAGTAAAAAACAGAAAACAGAAGAGAAGGAAATAGCAGCTCGTTACGTGAGTAGATTGTCTACATTACGCATTGTTGAACTTCAGTGTTCCTCTGTAATTTCACCTGATTTCTGCTGCATAACTAATTTTAAAATCAGGGTCAAATTTTAACTGTTTTTTGCTGTCTACCTCTAATGTCCCTGCTGGATTAAACATTTTGGTGCTTATGGTTGATAGTGTTTTTAACAATACAAATACAAAGCACCTGGAAGCTGCATGCTAATAGTGCTGAGCTTTAGTTAGGCTGGTATTTGTTAATGAAGTCTATCTTGACTCCTCTTCATGGTTCAGTGCCACTTTGGATGAAGATTTTCATCCTATGTCGTCCTCCACCAGTGTGAAAACTGGGAAGAATGCTATAGTTGCGGCAACCTGATAAGCAGAAGCCCTGTCAGTGGCCTAAAGACTTTAATTGTATTACCACATAAAGTTTGGTAAAAGTGAATGGTACACTGCAGATTTGTGAGCAGCCTTCCTCTGTTTTCATCCTTATTAAGAGATGTTGGGATATTAAATAGAAGTTTTTTAACACATTGTGATTTGTCATTACAGGACAGCGATGGTGAAAAGAGTGATGACAACTTGGTAGTTGATGTTTCCAATGAGGTATACACAATGGTGTTTTTTCTACGTGACAGAAATGGTAGTGAGGGCATCTTCAGTAGTTTCTGTGCATATTGGTTTTGTGAACAGGATTATGGCATTTGCCTTCATAAAGGAACTTGAAATGCCTGAGGGAGTCCAGTCGTATCCTCTTTCTTTAGAATACAAATCGGATCTGAAATGCTTACTTCTACAAAGTACTTTTTGTTTCTCCTATGAACAAAAAATTCTCTTGAGATATTTGAAGCCAGCCCAGCACAACAGAGGGGGTGCAGCTTGTAAGAGAGTTTGTCTTTTTTTTTCACCTTGGCCATGACTTCATGTATGAACCTTATCAGGTCTGCCAAACGCACCGAATCTTTTTAACCATCACTTGAAAAGGGATATTTACTTGCCTATTTCAATATCCATATTTTTTGGCATCATTTTGCATGGTTTAATGGCATGGAATTTTAAGAGTTTTAAAAAAACCCTAATTGTCCTTCACTATCCCTCTCAATTTTACAATTATATCAGCTGAATCAATTAGAAATGGAAGGAATATGTCACTTCCTGCGACATATATTCATTCCAAATTGAAGACTGCTCAAGACAAGAACTAGTGGCCAGTATGAACTTTTTATGCTAACCCATATTCCTGATATTTAGGATCCTTCTTCTCCCCGTGGGAGCCCAGCTCACTCTCCACGGGAAAATGGCTTGGACAAGACTCGACTGCTGAAAAAAGATGCACCAATTAGTCCAGCATCAATTGCATCCTCCAGCAGTACTCCTTCCTCCAAATCCAAAGAACTTAGCCTTGTAAGTGCTACAAAATGCTTCTGGCCTAATCATAGACTGAAATACATGCTCACTGAATTTCTGTCTGGACACAATTTGTATTTCCACAGCTGTCAATAAAGCACTGTGAAGCATCAATTTTATATTAGTTTAATTTATCTTTTCAAGGGAGTCTAACAAAATAATAGAAAGTCCACAGGCTTTTTTTGGGATAGGAAGAGGTTATTTTCACTGGTGATGTGAGTAGATGATAAATGCCATGTTCTGAGAGATATTTTTCTCCTCCCCCACATGAAGAACTGTTATTCTGAGAATAAATAAAAGTACACAGGGGTTTCTTGAGCTGTTTTCCAGTGCTGTGGTTTATAGCAAATTCAGTTCCCTACTTGGATGTGATTTGGTTGTTAGCTTTGTTTGAATTACCAGGCTATATACAACAACAATAATTTTTATTTTCTATCTAAAAAGTAATCTGTCATTTACAAGAGCCTTCCTTGACTTGCATCACAAATCATAATGCAAAAGAAAAGAGCTGCCTGCAAGGGCTGTTCTTTCCTTTCCTTTTTCTGGCCACAGTTAATCACCTACCTGAGCTGCACAGTAATTCCCCTCTCGATTCTTCACAGGGCAGGGTGTGCAATTCTTTAAAGAAATAAAATAAATAAATAAATTAAAAAAATGTAAAGCGAATGTAATGCTCAGGAAAGGTGATGGGATGACAGGTTCAGACCTGGAAATCAGTGGTGTGTCTGATGAACAAGCCTGTCACAAGAGCAGCACTGCACAGTTCCTGCCTTCATACCCATCACTGTCTTCATCCTGAGTTTCTAGCACCACACTTGGGTATGAGTAGTTGGTCAGTTCGGGGATTTTTTTTGTGCTCTTCTTGTCCATCCCTCACAGAAAATTATAATGGGAGCAGGTCCATGAGCATAGTGAGACCACTGACAGATTTCACGTATCCTGCCAATTGTCAGATGGCAATGATTTTCAGTCATTTACCTCATTCTGAATCATACAGATTCTCCTGATGGGAAAAGCTGTGAAGGTTGTAGTTAATTACCAAAGAAAGCCATTCTTTGTTTTTCAGTGTCTTTGCATCTTCCCTTCATTGCCAGGGACTGTTGAAACCCAAACCCAGAAGCTAAATATCTCTAATATCACTAATCTCTAGCTATAACAATAAAATAGTTTTTTATCTTTAAAATAAAATAGTATTTTATCTTTATCTTTTTACATCTTGGTGATTAGAATGAGAAATCTACCACTCCTGTGTCTAAATCAAATACCCCAACTCCACGGACTGATGCCCCAACTCCAGGCAGCAACTCCACTCCCGGACTGAGGCCAGTGCCCGGCAAACCCCCAGGTGTGGACCCAATAGGTTAGTGTCCATATATTTTGGTGGTGTGAAGCAGTGACTATTTGCCCCTTGTCAGGCCCCCTTTAAATCTGTAAATGACCAGTCAGTATGTTACAGGTGCTTAAACTGGGTGCTAAGCTGGTTTTTCAGCAGTGTAATACAGTGTTGTATGGCTTTCCTTGGCTGGGTGGTTGATTTGGGTTATTTGTGGGTTTTTTTGCAGTTTTCCTAACTTGTGTTTCATCTGATGGTTCTAGAATGCCTCTGTGACCTGTCGCTTTCCCCCCCTCTTCTTATAGCTTCAGGTTTAAGGACACCTATGGCAGTACCGTGTCCTTATCCTACTCCATTTGGCATTGTGCCACACGCTGGTATGAACGGGGAGCTGACCAGCCCTGGAGCTGCCTATGCTGGTCTGCACAACATTTCCCCTCAAATGAGTGCAGCAGCTGCAGCAGCAGCAGCAGCGGCAGCCTACGGGCGATCTCCAGTGGTGAGTGTTTGTCGCTGTGCATTTAGTTTTGAGAGCTGTTTATATTAAATATAAGACCTGTGGGGTTAACTCTAGTTCACTCACTCTATGGTTTGGGGAGTATGCTGTGGAGAACATGAATTAAACAGTCTTCCTTTGGCTAACTCTTACTTTAATACACCTTTTTGTTTTGCTTGGGGAAAACTATAGGTTGGTTTTGATCCACATCATCACATGCGAGTGCCAGGCATCCCTCCTAATCTCACAGGCATCCCAGGAGGAAAACCGTGAGTATCAAACATTCAGCTTTAGAAGTCAATCATCTGTTGGAAGTCATGTTCCCTTGCTGGTTGGAATTCCCCTTAGCTACCGAGAACTATTGTGTAGATAGAAATAAGTATAGCTATTCAGCAAGAGCAGGAGAATCACTGTGTAATCTTAAAGTTGAATTTGTAAATTTGTTTTGAAGACTAATAGCAGTTGACATGGACTGGGTGATACAAAGTAAAGGAGACAGAAATAAATGGAAAAAAGAGATGAAATTCAAAAGGAGATGAACTTGGTTGTTTATGGAAATGCAAGCTGGAATGGGATCTCAGCTTTCCGTCTCCACTGTACTCTGCTTCTCAGTTTAAAAAAAATATTTCTTTGTTCACAAAAGCCTTGCAATTATTTGCAAGCTTAGCAGGTATGTGCAGAAAAAGGAATACTGAAATGTTTTATTTGATTGAAAATACTGGAAAGAATTATTTTATGATAGTATTCAGATTTATCCTTGATGGAACTGACCTGTATAACGTGACCTGCTTTACCAGGCTTTTTGTGTTTTGAGCCTTGGAAGAATTAGAGAGATGAAGAACTCTCTGCTCACATTCCTCTTGAGGTAGAGAGGAGAAAAACTAAAGCAACTATACAAACCATATTGATCCAGATTTTCTTTAAGATTCATCCAGGTCCTTGTGACGCTTCTGGGAGATTGTGACCAGTTCATACAGGAGAGTTTGACGGTCAAGAGGTGTTTGTGCCAGTCCTTCTCCAGCTCTTTTATGTGTGAACGTGTGTGTGTAGGAGTGGTTGGGGTTAGTCATGCATTTGGATTTGTGTGAGTAAATGCATACACTGACCTGCCAGTGAGCTTGCAGACACACAGGATTGGCAGCATATGGTGACGAGTGATCAGGCCTGGTGCCCGTAACTCCTCCTGTACACACTTTACACAAATCATGAGCAAGGTCCAGATCTCTCAGTCCTCACACACTGATAACCACCTTAATTTACTTTTTTGCTAGTTGAGTCATCCTGTTAAGTGAATGCATAAGGCAGATATGGAAATTGATGTACAGCAGCTTGCAGACCAGCTGCTTGCATTAAAAATTCTGTGGGTCTTCATCCATTATATACAGTGGGCTCTAAGAAATGTCTTGTAATGTTCAAATGCTCGCTGGATTTAAGTTCATCCCTGATGGAGTCAGTCACCTAGAAAGAAATGTCTCTGGATCTACTAGGCTTTGCTTGCTATGGTGAGAGAAATGGCAAATGGGAGAGACCTCCCTACTCACATCTTACTTCTGTTGAAATTGAGAGGAATAAAACATGAGGCAAACTGAAGTCAAATCACTTCAATTCTGGTATATTTCCAAGATTTTTAAGTGTTGTTGCTTTGTTGATACCTGTTTTAAACATTTAAATATAACTGTCATTTGGCTACCAGAGGGCTCAAAACTTCTAAAATCTGTGGGTCTTTTATGTGGGTCTTGTAATGACTTCGTCTTGAGTGTGATAGTTGTCACATCTTCCAGGATTGTTATTTTCTCATTTGCTCCTTTGTTACTTTAGAGGGAAGTTTGTGTAAATTCTCAGCACTATTGAGTGTCCTGAAATGGAGCGGGAATATGGTACATTCAGGATCTGGCCCCTAATAACTGTCTTTTCACTGTGGTATTGTATCAGCTCTTGAGTATTGTACAGTATATAAATACTGAAAGATGGTATATAAAGAGGAAAGATAGCTAATGCATTTTGTCCCACTGAAAATTACTGATCTAGTGTTAATGCATTATGAATCTCAAATGACAAATTCAGTAGTTTAATTGTGAATACTGCCTTCTTTAGTCACTTCAAAGTATCAATTAAGGAAGTGAACTTAGAAAGTATTCTCATGAAACAATTTTTTTGTAAGCTCTTGTCATCTCACCATTGTGACAATGGATTTTTCATGAGCACTATGATGATTTTTTAAGTCTGAAAAAATTAAAGCCTTACATTAAGCATACCTTGGTATGTATAGGTAAACCCTCTTAAAAATGCTGTGGTCTTGTAATAGATGTGATGTATCTGGTAGCATCTCAGAACAAGGCAATTTCACAACCGAACTGTTCTCCCTGGAAAATACTTTGAGATAAAGCTGTTGATAGGTTATTCACAGGTGGCATAAGTGGCAATCACAGAACAGATTCTTTCTCAGTGAGAAGCCTGATTTTGGCAAGAGAAATTGGGATCTGTAGCAGTTGTGTCAAGTCCACAAAAAAAACCAAACAAACTCAGAAAAACCCAAACCCAAAACAACCCACGAAACAAAAAATTCCATTGCAGTGCGTTTTTGCTGGTCTGTCATGTCAGCTGTCAGAAACTGTGCCTTGAGGACTTAACTACTCAGTGTTGGTGGAAGTTTCACTGCACCCTTAGGTACAGTGCTGAGCAGTTTTGCTCAAGGGGCTTGGGACCCACGGCACGTTCGGGACAGATTGGCAGCAGTCCAGCTGGAGCTGCCACATAAAAGTCAGTAAAGCGAGCAGCCAAATGTCCCCTGGCACGCAGCTACCCACCATGCTCTGGCAGCAACCAGCCAACTATTTCTGTCTTTCAGGGGCCCTGACCCAACCTTCCTTCCCTTCTCTGCATGCAGTGATACCCCCATCCAAAATTAAGGGTGGTGTCATATAGTCTCACTCATGCCAGAAATCAGCATAATGTGAGTTGTAAAAGCTCACTTGATTGGTGTTTAATTTATCACATTAAAAACTGAGCACCTATGTTTGTGCTTAGAGGGCCATACTATAGATAAATAAAAGTTTTTTCCTTACGTGATTAAAATACCTGATATTAGCCCAGTTGAGTAGAGCATGGTGCTAATAACACCAAGGTCATGTGTTCAGTCTCCATACAGCTTTCACTTAAGGGTTGGACCCCACAATCCTTGAAGGTCCCTTCCAGCTCAGAATATTCTGTGAAATATCTGTGAAAAATTGAGCTGAGGGTACAGCCTGAATGCCTGAACTGGAAGCCCATCTTTGATTCTGTTTTCCTAAACAAGCTTGAAATAAACTCTTTAAATCACCCCCTTAATTTCTTTTCCCTCAGAGCATACTCATTTCATGTAAGTGCAGATGGTCAGATGCAGCCAGTTCCTTTCCCTCCGGATGCGCTCATCGGTCCAGGAATCCCTCGCCATGCCCGTCAGATCAACACCCTGAACCATGGGGAAGTTGTGTGTGCAGTCACCATCAGCAACCCCACCAGACACGTGTACACAGGTGGGAAGGGCTGTGTCAAGGTCTGGGACATCAGCCACCCTGGCAACAAGAGCCCTGTCTCTCAACTGGACTGCCTGGTAGGTGAACAGCATCATACAGCACTGAAAGAAGATAGGCTATTGTGTTAAGATTGCAGTGATTCCACTAAGGTGTAAAGGACAAGTGGGTATTTGATTTCTGTTGTGATATCACAGGTTGGTATTGCATTCGTAATTTTGCTGTTTCTATTAGAACTGAGGTTTAAGTATGTTCCTCATCATGCTTGTGGTTGTCTTCCCCTCACAATGAGTCAAAACATTTTTAATATCCTTAAATTGTAGTAGGAGGAAAGATCAAAGACAGCACAGCAAATATTGTTTGTAAACTTTGACATTTGCTGGCAATTTTACAGCTTGTTGATACCCTATCATGCTAAAAATTGCTGTCTTGCAGCTGTATTCTCTGAGAATATTTGGGGATTGTGTCACGTATTTTGTGTCTGTGTATGTGTATGAATGCATTGACCTGTCTTAATGTGGCAATTAAAAATATC
The DNA here is from genome assembly GCA_013400435.1 of Pycnonotus jocosus. Lineage (NCBI taxonomy): Eukaryota > Metazoa > Chordata > Aves > Passeriformes > Pycnonotidae > Pycnonotus > Pycnonotus jocosus. The sequence continues at coordinate 15,172 of VWYP01025007.1, read as the reverse complement.
CCTGAGTGTTATTCACAAATTATTTGAATGTGCTAACAAGATGAACTATTGTTAGCAGCTTTTCTCTTGTCATTTACCAGTTCTTGGTGCGATGTTGCTGCTTGTTACAGAGGCAGTAAAATGAGAACTGTGCAGCATGTGTAGACTTACAGTGAATTGCTATACAAGTTGCTACACAAATGAGGAAAATTGCCCAAATATTTTCCTCTGACATCTCCTAGATGGTGGCAGCAAATCTCACTGGAATGGGAAGGGGGAAAGTGTGCAGGGAATTTGGTACTTCCCCATGCTGAGAGGGTAATGTGCTGAAATAAACAGAGTATGAAAATACAACTTTCTACACCAGCTGTCAAATTCAGCTATTTTGAATTGTTTTGGGTTGGGTTCAGGTCTTTGCGTTTTGATGCTAATTAAGATTAAATATCTCTCACTACTGAATTTTGTAGATCAAGTTGAAGTACTTCCCTAATGTCATGTAATTTTCTGGCATTAATACACTTTATCATTGTCACACGTATAAATGGCTCATTAAAACCAGGAGGGAATACAATACTTTTATGGATTTCTGCTCTCATGTTAATGCTGTTTTCGTTCCTCATGAGTAATCTCTTGATGGCTTCTGTCTCCACAGAACAGAGACAACTACATCCGTTCCTGCAGATTGCTCCCTGATGGCCGCACCCTGATTGTTGGTGGGGAAGCCAGCACGTTATCCATTTGGGACCTGGCAGCTCCAACTCCTCGCATCAAGGCAGAGCTGACATCTTCTGCTCCAGCTTGCTATGCCCTAGCTATCAGCCCTGACTCCAAGGTCTGCTTCTCTTGCTGTAGTGATGGCAACATTGCAGTGTGGGATCTGCATAACCAGACTCTAGTAAGGTAGGTCAACCAAACTGGATCAGCAGGTTATGAAGAATTACTTAGATGCAGTCATAAATGTGCTTTTGCATATATATTCTATTTTCTCTACATATAGGTGCTTCTAGTATTCTGTTACTCAGCATAGCCATGGTAATACCTTGACAAAAGTCTATATGATTATTTATAGGTTTTGAGAGTTTCATAGTTCCAGGCCTTTCGATCACCCCAAAACTATAGTTCCCTGAATATCAGCTGGTGTCAATACTGCTGTGGATTCCTCATTGAACAGATGGTTTTCTTTGTTTCCATACAATACATTGCTCTCACTGTAATCTCTTTACTTGGAGTCCAGCAAATATGTCTTTGGTTAAGATGTGTGTAAATTAACTGCATTGTAGACTTGGGCTTTCAGGAGTATGGGTTGGTGCTCATCACTGATATGCAGTAAGTTAAGCTGGTCACGCAGAGCTTCTCTGTGCACTGCACTGTGTATATGTTGTTACATGTAATATCACTGTTACATGTGAAGTCAAGCTTTTACTACCTGATGTTACCATTTAGATTGCTCTTTTTTTTTTTTTTTAACTTCAATGACCTGCACATTTTTCCTAAAGTAAGGTAATTTTGCTGATCATGCTACAGTTTTCTGGGGGAAATGACTATTTTAAGTTGAGTAGTAGGTATCATACAGCCAGCAGCAAAGATTTCCAGAGTACCTGACTCTTAAAGTGTTCTTCTTTAAAATCAGATTAGCTGTCTGGCCTGATTGCATCATCAATTCATCACAAAACTCACATGATTGTCCCAGAGTTTGTGTTAATCTGGGGTTTTTGTTGGAATCTAAATTACAATTTAGGGACTGAAAGAAGTTATTTTGTATTTTTGCTGAGAATGTGCTGATCTTCTTTTAATATTTTCAGGCAATTTCAGGGCCACACAGATGGAGCGAGCTGTATTGACATTTCTAATGATGGCACCAAATTATGGACAGGAGGTCTGGACAATACAGTCAGATCCTGGGATCTCAGAGAAGGGAGACAGCTACAGCAACATGACTTCACATCACAGGTTCAATCTCAGAACCTTTGGCATGTTAACAGAATTTTCTTATGGTTTTTTAAAACAAACAAGAACTTTTAATTTTTTTTTCTCCTTTATAAGCAAAAAAAGCAGTCTCAAAGAGAGCTCCAAAGAATTTCTCACTTAGTCTCGTATTCCATACTCTCATTTCTTGCTGGCTTTTTTTTTTCTCTTCTGGCAGCTAAATGTCTATCTGGATTATGACTGTTTGACAGATTAGTACCTCTCCCATGAGAGTAAAGGAGAATCAGTTTTATAAAACAAGTGCCAGATTAAAATGTTCCTCTCTGCAATCTGTTCCCATTTCTGTAGATTCAAGTTCAAAAATATTTTATGAAAATATTTTTAAATGCTGTCAGATAAGCTTGGACATTAACTTTTATAGTCTGATTCAGTACTTCACTATTGAAGTTTTAATAACATTTAATAGCATAGTTTTGCAGCTGTGTTTGCATGAACTAATTTATCTTGATCACTGTAGTAATTGGATTATTGTGTTTTTAAAACTGCAGTAGACCAAAAATGTGAGTTTGCATAGTGCTAACAGTGTAGCAAGGGTCGGTTTTGAATATCTCAAGCTCATTCCTTTACTGATTGAAGCATGTGCTGTGCTAATTGCAGATCTTCTCACTGGGCTATTGTCCAACTGGTGAGTGGTTGGCAGTAGGAATGGAGAACAGCAACGTCGAGGTGCTGCATGTTACTAAGCCAGACAAGTATCAGCTGCATCTTCATGAGAGCTGTGTGTTGTCACTCAAGTTTGCTCACTGTGGTAAGCAAATCTTTCTCTATTGGAGTTTTCCTTCACAAAAATTCATTCAAGGTTACCTTTAAATTAAAGTTCAATATAGTTATTTAACTACAGAGTATGGTTAAAAATTAGATATTAAATTTAACTATTAGGGCTATTTTAAAAACTCCATCTGACTGCTTTTTTCTATCTACTTCTTATTTTGTGATGGGGCATCATAGTGCAACCAGATGAAAATGTTACTGTTCTTTGGATATGTGTGAATGCTTTGTTGTTATGATCATCTGTTTTTTGTGATGTATTCCTTGAAAACAAAATGCAGCAATAACATTTAAACAATCTGTTGCAGGCAAATGGTTTGTAAGCACTGGAAAAGATAATCTTCTTAATGCTTGGAGAACACCTTATGGAGCCAGTATATTCCAGGTAATAATCTCCTAAAAGCTATTTTCCACATACATTACAGTGCAGTAGAGCTGCACATCTTAGGGTCTGTCAGTAGCCTAAGGAGTTTTCAGGTGGAAATGCAGCTAATTACTGAAGTCCTTAAAGTGTTTGTCTGTAATTAGAGAAAGAAATGCTTTTGTCCTTTCTACTACTTCACTAATTCAGCTCTTACAGTAAAGTAGCCCTTTAATCCAAAATAGTTCTTAATACCCTTCCTTCTCACCTTCTTCTGCATATTGCTGAAATACAGTACCCAAGTCACGTTGTTATGTGAACAGTCACTGAAGGTCCAAAATGTAGCTAAACCAGTGAAAGTCATATTCAACATGTGTTTTTCTTGGATGAGATGTGTTGATGGATTGAAGCAGCAGACTCCTGAGCTGAAAACTGAGGCAATATGGAGGGGCCCATTGAAGTATAACTGGAAGCTGTAACCTGTCTATAGTCCCTCTGTGCTTAGTTCTAGTAGCATTTCAGTGCCACTGTAGAAAAGTAGGATTTTTGGCATTTCTTTCCATTCTTTCACCCGCGGGCACCGCTAGATTGGGAATTTTTAAATTAAATGTAACTGTTTAACTGGCACTAGTTTAAATGACTAGTCTCATGTGTGCTGATGCCTGCCATGTCTCCACTTCTGGAGACAGTGTAGTTTACCTTGATATGAGAAAGGTAGGGTCTAAGGTTTCCTAGTAGAGACTATTCATTTCTAGAACCACCCCCCACAGACAGCCCAGCTCATGCTGACAAGAGCACATCCCCCTTAAAAGTGGTGTTAAAAACTCCAGATTTCGTATGGAGGGGTAGATAAGGAAACTTGTGCAGTGAACAGAGATGTTTTTGCCAAAATGCAGCATGATTGGGAAGTGTTTAGCTCTTGTGGTAACAGGCAGAAAATGATGTGGACATATATTATGTAAAGAAAACATGCACGGAAACAGCAAGGTAAATGTGATAGTGCATACACTTCATCTTAGAACAGATAGCAAAGCTGGAAGAGACAGAGCTACTGCAACCTGCTGTATCCTGTGTCTGATCCAGCTCCTAGACACTTGTGTATCCTGTTCCGCCAAGGTGTCTTTTCGTACTCCTGTCCTCTGTGTTAATGTAAATTTTTTTGTGCAAAGCTTATGTATTCTTGTGTTGGGAAAGTAGTGAGAGGAGACACAATTATTTCTGTGGAGTCTCTTTGTTTCATACCTGTGGGTAGGTAGGGATTTGAAGTGTTTCTCTGTGTGAATTTCTTGTTTACAACAAAAGAAGTGGGAAGAAAATGGGTTTTCATTCATTTTTATGCAAATCAAATGCATAACATTTATTAATAAATGCTCATTCCTTGTAAAGTATATAGAAAGTACTACTTATATTTGTTAGATTGATAGATTACCTCTAGGTCCATAATATTTACTTCCCTTTCTACCGCTGCTTAATTTTACAATAGATCTTTCTATGGAACAAAAGTATTTTAAAAAAATTGCCACTACTGATACTTTAATGAGCTTTTCATGTATTCCCTATCTATAAATTCTTCCAATTAATCTTCAAACCCTTCAGGATTGAAGGATTGGAAAGATATAATTTTCTTTTTCCTTTTCTTTTTTCTTGTAGTCCAAAGAATCCTCATCTGTGCTTAGCTGTGATATCTCTGTGGATGACAAATACATTGTCACTGGCTCTGGGGACAAGAAAGCTACAGTCTATGAAGTTATTTATTAGAGACAAATTTGAATGCAGACAGAACTCCTTCTCCTAGCACTTTGCTGTATATTCCTTTACTATTTTTTTTTTTCTTTTCGTTCTAAACTAAAAACTTAAATGCTCATCACAGTTGTAGAATTTATTTTTACCTTCTTAACTTGCTATTGATTTGTGAATGTTCATTAAGAACTTGTGATACCAAATTGTCAGATACTTATTTGGAAGAAGATGGAATAAGTATACTTAACGGTGACCTTGACTCTTTAATTATGTATTATAGCTGTAATGTATTTATTTTGTTTAAAGAAGGCTTTCTAACAATGAACTGACTAAATAAAGCTGTCTGGCCCGGCTTTAGTTTGAATGATGCATCATATACTTGTGTTTTTGCAGGTGGATAAATTGGGGATCTTGGAGAAGGATGTTCAGGAGATAGTTAAAATTACACTAAATAGACTTGTAGTTTCTATTTAAAAAAAATAAACTTTGTTATATTTTTTAGTCCTGTTCTTGGATGAGACCTCTAAGTGTTATTACAATATAATTATTTGGTGGGAAGATGCTGTATCTTAACTATTTTAGACAGTCTTGGAAACTTAGGAAATTGCAAACTGTAGCCAGTGATCTACATGCCTGTGATGAATGGCAAATTCAGTGCACATCTAAATTAAATTCACTTTAAGTAAGAATGTGCTAATTTATATATTTGCAATGTTAATATAGCATCTTGTGTACAGATTTGTTCTCAATGCTTTTCTGTTGATAAACATAAAGCATTTTAGGTGTCAAGCTAGGTTTTTTAATATAAACACCTCTCTTTGTTATATTGTAGAGAGTACAATAAGTTGCCTCAAAGAATCACCTTTGTTACTTCTGGAAACTTTTGCAATGTTTCCTTGAAAATGGGGATATGTGTCTTTGGGCAATTTTTCAATTACAAGAGATTATGAAAAATATTTGATATGTTCTTTGGAAACTGCACTGAAATAAGAATGGATGCCTACCAATATACAAACTACAAAAGCAATGACCTCTGAGGTAGGATTTACAAGAGTACTCATTCCGACATACAAAAAGGAATGGATTCTCACTGGGATAAGGACTTGCTTTGTTCGCCAGCAGTTCAATCCAAGTCTTGATTGGATGTCCCTAAAACGGACGCAGACTGAGCCATTGTGCCAGAGACAACGTGTTATCTTTTTATGTTGTTGTTGTTGCTGTTAAACTATGATCTGTGACTTTTTTTTTTTTTTTTTGAATGCTTTAAAAAAATCTTTAAGTCTGTGGATCTGCTGATGTACAGTGCCTTTGCTGCTATGGATCAAAATCAAGAGACCCGTGTAGATAAATCTTATTGTATAAGTAGAAAATTACTTAATTTCATACTAGAAATGGATTGATGCTGCAAGTTAAAATGGACTGTTTATTGAAGTTCCAAATGTGGTAGCAAAAAATGGTGTCTTAAGTGCTTAGTGTTTGATGTCATTAACAGTTTCGTAATACTCTACATTGTAGAAAGATTTTGATACTAAACTGTGTCATTGTACATAGTTCTAATGCATTGTATTGACCACCAGTACTTCTATAATGGTAGATTATTGTTTGTGCATTCAGACTTTTAAGCATTAAACATAAATAACTTCTAAGATGCATTTTTCTTTTTTTCCCCCCCCTCCCTCCTTCTGTGTTTGATAACCTCAGTCACACATGCAGCCGTTCAGTCACAGAACATACCACTACAACAAATACCTGTGTTTTTGCCACTGAAATGCAATGTAGAATTTCAGCTGACATAGTGAAACCTCTGAATTTATAGTTTCTTGAGTTACCTGAATGCACTGATTCTGAACACTTGGAGGCATCAGACTTTGCCTGTCACCTCAGAGTCTGCTGCTTCCCAGTTTTGTGGTTTCCCATCTGACATACCTATGATATCCGACACCTTGGGAGAGAGTGAAGTTGAGACCATTACTGCTCACTTGCCTGGTGAGTATGTGGAGCTCAGCAGGATTTGGGAGGGGTGTTGCACTGCAGCATCACACCAGGGTTTCCTCATGCAGATGGAAAGTCTGTTCGCACTCACAGACAGTCTTCTCTCACTTTGGGTTTAGATCAAGGATTTAGCCCAGCTTCCATGAAGTTAAGGAACACAAGTTAAAGTAAGCTAGGGATAATTAATCAATGCACTTCTGGAAGGGGTGGCAGAAGGCAGAGTTATGTTATCTGTAATAGGAAAAAAAGAAATGAAAAAAAATCCAAGAGAAAATTTGAGTTTTGTTGTTCTATAATCCATTTCTGAAATGATGCTGCGCGTGGTGGAAATCCCCAAGCATGCAAGCATGTTGTGGTATAGCAGCCTGTGGTGACTGCTACCACATGAGCCTTAGAAATATTTTGGATTTTCTTGAAATGTCAAAACAAGACATAAGTTGAAGTCATTCACTTGTACTTTGAAAGATGATGCTTGATGGAGGAGAGTGTAGAGGCAAGTTTCTCTCAGAGCTACCAGCTCCTTAGAGTTAACGGTGGAGAGTTTGCCAGATGTCCCCCAGAATAATCTAAGGTTTCACTTGTACTAAGGTTCTGTGCTACTTAGTACAATGATGCTCCATAAAAGTAAACATGGCACAGATACCTTCTGTTAATATTTACTCTTGTCTGAAGAAATAGAATTTCTGGTTACAAACATATTGGAGACACCTTATCTTTTCAAAGCCGTTCAAAAATATAAAAGACTAGGGTGTACACCATTTACTAAAAAAAGAGAAACCACCTGCTTGATTCTTGGAGAGGATATTGTATTTTTATGTAGTAGTTCAGGCATGAGATTACTTAAAACATCTAAGATAAAGCATTCCTTGAAAAAGAATAAAACATTGCATACACCTGAATTTGTAACAGAGCTAGTTTTGACAGCAAGGTAATATACTACTGAAGCAGCCTGACATATATCTGCTTATTAATGTTTGTATCGATGGCTTGTAAGCAGTGTAGGAATCAAATGCTTTAATCCGGGATTACTGCAGTTAAATGTGTAGTCATCCTGATTTTTTCCCCTTCAGGGCTGAATGCAAGTGAGAGATGGTACAAAGCTACTTTATATTTTTCAGTTATGCATGCATAGGGTCACCTTCCTTTTTCATTTGTTTGTTTTGTTTGCAACTGCACAGCACTATTTTGTGTAAAGTGTTTGGATGCAGATGTGTTTTGTGCCACAAAAGTGTGGCAAATGTACTCCAAATTCAAGGTGCAGTCATCTCTTTCTCTATATCCTTCCCTTCTCAAATCTTAGTTAGTACAGTGATTGATTAAGAAAGACATTTCTTTTTATTTTTATATCTTTTCTGATGGGCTAGCATAGGTACATTTAAAGGCAACACTTCCTATCAAACCAGTGTTTTCTAAAGATTTTAAATTATATTTCTGTTTCTTTTTAGACAAAAGCGATTTCTCTTTCCTATTTCTTAAGCTCCTCCATTATGTAAAAAAGAAAATAAGATTTACTTTACTGGCCATGATTTTCATGTATGAGGGAGTTTAAGCCTCTACTGGAAGAGTTCAGATTGGATTTTGTGTATTACATTGAATTCGGGCACTTGAACAACATATAAAATTTCTTCCTGAAACACTGATAGGTGTGTGGGAGAAACAGGAAGGTAGCTATGCAGGTTTACGTATACCTGGCCTATATTCTACATATATTCTAGGTCCTTGGCACAAATAAATGCTTCTACTGTTACTACCCTATTTGTTTCTGATCATTCCAACTGAAATCCTGATGTGACTAGCTTCTTCTCAAGGATTTGTGTTGTGAAAGAAAATTAAAATAAAATAAAAGTAAAAAGTAGAATAAAATTAAACTGAATATAGTTTCTGTATGTGCAGGAGGAGCACAAGGCAGAACTTGTGCTGCACTGTTTCTTATTTATATTGAATATATTACATCTTTGTGGCACCAAATTAACACTGCGTGCAGCAATACAAAAACACTTTAGAACATCAAGTATGGCTAGTGAGAAAAATGCCATTTTGAATTTTTCAGAGCAAATGCACTCTGAATAGCTCATCCAAAGAGGTGTTCTCACATGGTATGTAGGAGCGTAGTTCCCTTCAGTATTGGAGATCTTTTCTGATAATAACATTTTGCAGTGACCACAGTGGTGTTGAAGAGCATTGAGCAGTTTGGGCTTGAGATGCATCCAGCCAGTTCTGCCATATACTTACATGAGAATCCCCTTCCCAGACATAGCAGGAGATGAATCCTGGAGTGGTGTGCTGTAGAAGATCATCTCTGACAAGCTCTTAAATAATGCACCTGCCACGTCTGCTTTTGAACCAAGAGTTACTGAACATAGCCCTTGAGATTTCACGTTTCTTCCAGTATTTGGACTACAGCGTTTCCACTACATAGCTAGAAATTTTTATGTCAAAACCAATAAATGTTCTTACTTTTACCAAATGATTTTCTGTCCCAGTTACAAGGAAACAGTATTATAGTGTCTTTTTTTTATTATTAGAAATGGTGTAGTCTGACATTTACAACATGTCCATAAACCTGCCATGGAGTGCAAAGGAGCTCTTCTGTGGGGTCACTTTGACTCACGTGGTTATGTTCTAAAACATTGCAGAAATAAATTTTTCTTTGTTTTGGGAGAGATTAACCTGTGATATCATATGCACAAATTATGTACAAATTAAGGGGAGGCACTGTCTAGTGGTTACTTCTGCATCTGTGGTTTGGACTTGGCTGATTACCCCAGAATGCTAAAATGCATCTTAAGGTCAAAATCAGTAAGTACAAATATTTAAGGATTTTTAAAAAAATCAGCTATTGTACTGTAATTATATTGACCCAAACTGTCTTTTAACATCATATCAAGGTAAGCATCTGTATTCCACTTTCTTTTCATATTCAAATAAAAGAAGGGGTGGAAGAATTTTATGCTAATCTTTACCTTTCAATTGAATCTGTCTTTAAAAAATACCCCAATGCTAGTGCTTGAAGGAGTAATTTTCTTGGGTTTATTGTCATTATACTTGAAGAATTTTGTAACAAATGTGCTGTAGCATAATCCACAGTAATGCCATAAATGAGAATAGGTGATGCAGCTGCTATTAGAAGTTAGGGTTTAGAGAAAGCTATTAACATTGGGGGAAAACAATTTGGTGGACAAAGGTGTTAATTTATTTCCTGAGCAAAAGCAATATGAAATTTCAGCTGCATGTTTTAACATGCTGTCTGTCCAGTACGACTTAGGGGTTCAATTTTGATGGGTTTC
>VWYP01025001.1:10691-23196 GCA_013400435.1 Pycnonotus jocosus | reverse complement strand
AGGAGAAAGGCCTGGTGGTGATGGTTGATGAGAAACTCAACCTGAGCCGGCAGCGGGCGCGCGCAGCCCAGCGAGCCAAACGCGTTCCCAGCTGCATCCAAAGGAGTGCGGCCAGCAGGGAGAAGGAGGTGATTCTGCCCCTCTGCTCTGCTCTCGTGGGACCCACCTGGAGTGCTGTGCACAGTTCTGGTGTCCCAACAGAAGGAGGACATGGAGCTGTTGGAGCAAGTCCAGAGGAGGACCAAAAAGTTGATAAGAGGACTGGAGCATCTCCCCTGAGAGGATAGGTTGAGAAAGCTGTGGCTGTTCAGACTGGAGAAGGGAAAGTTGAGTGGAAAACTCATAGTAACTTTCCAGTAACTGGAGGGGGCCTACTGGAAAGCTGGAAAGAGATGCTTTATCAGGCGCTGTCGTAATAGGCCTGTTTCAGTTTGTACAATTGGTACAGACTGAAAGAGGAGAAATTTAGGCTGGATATTAGGAAGAAATTCTTTACTGTGAGGATGGTATGGTCCTGGGGGAGGTTGTGGATGCCCCAAGCCTGAAAGTGTTCAAGGCCAGTTTGAGCAAACAAGTCTAGTGAGAGGTGTCCCTGCCAATAGTACAGGGGGTTGGGATTAGATGCTATTTAAGGATCTCTTCCAAAAATTCTATGCTTCTATGATTTTTTTTCTGTTCATTTCATTCAACCACTTAGAGACACAGAAGGGCTATTGTTTCATTACTTCTCTGTATCAGTTACCAAAAACATCTCAATATTTTGCATCCTGGCTTTGTATCTGAAATACAAAGGCATAGTACTCAGCTTATTTCTCTCCTCTGTATGCTGAAATCATAAAGGGATCTGAATTTAACACAGATATGATCTCAGAAATCTTTTATAACCTTAGTTCACCCTGATTCCATGAAAAAAAAGTGCATTTTCCTCAGATGAAGCCAGTGTAAAACACTTATTATAGTATTAATTACAGACCTGTATCACAGAGGGGAGATCATACTGCTATGATGGTATCTGGATGTTTTGCTTGCCAAGAGAGTTGTGGCACACAAAGGTAAGGTCTTTTCTGTTGGTGATCATCAGCTATCCATAGAGTATGGCTGCCTGTGGTGTTCAACTCTTCTGTCTTCATCTCTGTTGCACCAGTGTATCTCCTTTAGACTACAGCTTTTCTCAGTAGGAATTAAAATAAACATAAGCTGCTTTTCAGACCTAGTCTCCCAGAGCACTAGGTTTCCCTGTCCAACCCAGTCCTCGGCCAGGTAACTACGACCTGGAATTGCTCTCCAGAAACCTGAAGTTATATATGTCAGTTTCCTGTGAACAATGCAGGAAGACTTCACAGCCCATATTTTACATTAAGAACACTGATAAAACACAACCAATTACACTTCAGGTGGGAAAGTTTTGAAGTCGGTGTACCTGACCACATCCCTATAGATCACCTGCTTCAGAGCACATAATTGTAATAAGAACCAACCTATTTGCCATTTTAGAGAGGTGGAATCACTACAAAAATACTTTGGGAGTTATCCTGTCTTATTCCCCATGCTCTGAGAGTCCTTTGCCTAATAGTCAGTGGACAGATATCAGGATTCTGTAAAATGTAATAGTATCTCAGAGATATGTAAAATAGGTAAACAGAAATCACTAAAAGAAATGTTAAAATATAATAGCCTGCATGAGGCTAGTCTTAACTGCAAAAGTAAACATTGCTTCTGGAAAAAGGACAGTGAATTTTGATAACTTTAAAAATAAATATAAAAGATTTTTTAAAAATTAAATGCATGCAGAAAATTGTTTTGCGTCTTAGTTCAGTAAAAAATTGAAATAACTGGCAAGTAACATCTCATGTAATTTTTCTCTACTATTTTCATTCATTTTGTGAAATGACTGGTTTCACAATCTGACTAGAGCATAAATTTAGATCTCTGCGATACTCAGCTTTTTTCTATGTTCACTGCCTGTTTTTTTTTTATTATTATTATTTTTGATACAAAAATTACAGGGTATTTGTTCTCTAGATACCAGGATAGACATATGATTTTCAAGCATATGTTGACATCAGTTATTCATAGGCAGTGTCTACAGTATTTTCAGTAAATTTACCACCATTGCTGGGAGAGGATGCAAAAAGTCCTTTTATTTCTTTATGCAAAGATAAGGCAGTTAAGGAAAGAGAACCCATGAAGTTCCTTCAGGGTTTTATCATTAAGTGTGAACAATGCTGTGGTCTTCTGGACAAGCAAGTATGGATGCTACAAATTACATATGCCTTTCTAGTTTTAACAATTACTGAGTAATATGAGACCATTGGAATAATGTGGTAGCTATTCAGTCTGGTTTTGTTTCAGGATTTCTGTATTATAAAATTTTAAGGTTTTAAATAATGTGGTAGTGGTTATTGTGGTGGCTTGTTTTGGGGTTTGGGGCTTTGGGGGGGCTTTTTTGCTTTTTTTGCCTTTTTCTCTTTTTTCCTGGAAACTATTTTTTGCAAACGCTTCATTTAGGACATGGACTATTTAACTTCTTTTTCTAGGAGAACTCAGGGACTGCACAGCTTAAGCGTTCAGCTTTGTCCTTCCTACTGCTTTCCAGCTAAATCAGCTGTCTAAATCAGTTGTATGGGCAAAAACAGTCATAACATTGATGCTTTGAGGAGAAAATTCCAGCATATCTGAACTGTGTGTACTGCTTCTGTTTAGGTGATATCTATGAAAGCACCTCTCTTGATATTTTCTGTTTGGCATAACTGTTTATCAGCTTCATAGTTAATTTACCAACTTCACCATAGCAAGATTAATTCTTTCTGTGAAAGGTTTTTCAAAAGCACTGCTTTACCAAAGCACCTCTCTTGGCAGAGGCTTCTGAGACAAACAGGCCATGGCTGGAGCAGCAGAGATTTCATGAGAAGCCCTTAGGACAGATGAGCTCAAATGGGTAATGGGGGAAAGCTAACATGCTTTATGGTCTCAGTGCTCTCCTGCAGCAGTATCTCACCCACAAATCTAAAAAATAAGGCTGTTATCTTCCACATGGGACAAGCCCAAGGCAGTTGTTGTAACATGTCCTGCCTTTGGTTGTATTGAATGTCTTTTGAGGTCAAGGATCATAGTGGGTGCAGGAAGGGCTAACCTGCTCATATAAATCTTATTAAAGAGCTTCAAACCTGTATGGAAGAATTTTTGTTATTTGTTACCTCTACAGAGCATGTGAAGTGAGTCTTTATTGCTACTATTCATAGGTACCACCAGAGTTGCTTTGATGTATTCAGTAGTTTATTAAAAACGTGATCAGAGAAGGGGCCATGACAGCTTCATGAGATTTGTTTTGCAAAGATCATTTATAATAAAGTATGGAGTAGTGTTTGCAAAATGGAAACCCAACTTCTGGTCAGGCATCCAAACAAATCTTTGTGACTTCTGGAGAGGAAACTCTTTGCCTTGTTTAAAAAAATATAAATCTGTTAATAAGTCTCCTAAAAAATATTAATTTGTATCGAGTAATGGGTTTTGACAGAGAGGAATATATGTAAAATCATGACCCTTCCTACCAGTAATTTTCTTTGGTACAGAATCTTAATGTATTGTTGCAGTTTGAACTGGTTTGCATAACTCATAATTAATGCTGTAATCACAATTTCTATTTGTGACTATTTTGTCTATGTGACTATTTCTCACAAAGCTCTTTTATCATTTTTTTTCATGACTCGCATACTTTTAAGTTTATGTGTTCAATATTGTTGATATGGATGTCTTTCAAACAAAGAAAAAAAAAGGAATATGTCTGCTCTACTTCCAAACACTTCATGAAAAAATAACTTAGCACAGTAAATGTAGACACATAAAGAAAGCAACTTCTAAACATAATCAATGTCCTGTATTTTTCAGTACCTTTAAATTATTCTGATTTAGAGTAGTCAGTTGTAGCTGCTTTACAAAATGACAAAGTTTTTTGAGGTCTGTTCCATAAATTTCGAGCCTCTTGGACATGCCTTATGGAGGACACAAAAAAGTGAAGATACTAAAATTTATATTTCATATCTCTTAAGCAATAGAGGAGAGGAACTCCTAGTCTATATGAATAAGCTCCTTAGAAGATCAAAGAAATGTTATGTACAGACACAGAAATTTTTGGGAATGTTTGTGTTAAGCTAGATATAAAGTGCTCTTGGTGACTCAAAGGGCCAGATGACCCAATAGCCCAACAGACATCAGCTCTAGTGTGGGTGTAGAAGTTCTCTCTATCTATTTCTTATGAACTTATGCTTGCCCTGTCAAGAGTCTGGATATACTCTTTCTGGTGTAATTTCATGGCTTTTCATGCTCAATATCTGAGGTCAAATAAGATGTACTTTGATGGTGATAAAGTTGCTGAGGTGTTTCACCTGTAAGTGTGCAGTACTGATTTTTCTGCCTAAGAATGTGAAAAGCTCTATGATGAATCTAAGAGTTAAATTAAATGAGCTTGAAGTCTCTCCACCCTAGAATTGCTCAAACATGCTAATTTATTTCCTTTCAATAATAAGCTTAGACTGGGATTTTTATGGCTTATGGATATAATATAAAAAATACAGATCATCAAAATGAAACTTCTGAGTAATAATGGGGAGGAGAAAGGAAGAACACAGAAGGTTGAATATGAACATTTTCTCAGCCTCCAAGAACATTTTATGATCAAAATCAGGATTATTGACCAGTGGGTGCTACATTCATTGGACAACATGGGAGACAAGCTTGAAATTCATGCCTCAGTGACTCAAAGTGAGTCTGGGCCAAAGTCTCAGCAGTTGTGGACATCCTATTTTGAGAAATTAATAATCGTGGAATTAAGCTTTATCACCATCTCCTTGTGTTTCTGTTGTTTAGTTGTTGTACTGTGTGCTTGTTGCTTTGTGTTTGTACTTTTCCAGTCTCTTAAATGCCACAACACAATCGTTTCAGCAAAGGGATACACCACTGGAGAGTGAAAACTGATAGAGTAAAACCCAAATCTTCTGTTCTATATGTTCCATGAGCTCATTAAGCTGTCTGTTATCCTTTCTTCAGCCCCTTTTTCTTTTCAATTTCTTCCCCTTTTCTTTCTAGGAGCAAGAAATAATCAAACTCTGTCTTTTATACTGTTGTGAAATAAAAATTTGGAGAAAATTTATAGATCCGCATAACACAAGAAAATATTTTACTCTCTCCTCTGTATTTTCAAAGTCAAATAAAACTATCTGGAGGTATTTTGCATCTATAGGTAACAATTTACTCAGCATTAGTTAAGTTGTATATTCCTGGATTTCCTTCCATGTAAATCAATTGGCAGAAAATTAAGGTTACTGGACTTTTATGGAGATGAAGATCATATATGATATTTTTCTAACAGAAATAAATTAAAAGCAAAACCAGTTTAAACAAAGCCTTTAATCTGAAAATGCAGAAAGAGTGATTTTCACACTTGCTTAACTCTTGCCTGAAGTATGAGTCTGATGTATCCATCATTTTATTTTGATTTTTTGTTTTACATGTAACTCTTCCTTACATGACCTTTTTCTTTCTTTCCTTACCAGCTTCGTGGGCAATCCCAGTTGATTCTCTGGTGGGTGAGTCAAAATAAACTCTCCTTCTTGCCAATGGCCATTTTGGCAGTTTTTATTCATTTCAGGACAGCACTACTTTATTAAAGAAGTCAGTGTCTAGACAGAGTTTAAGACAAAGTCAATCACTGCAGCCTTCAAATTGATAGAAACATCACAGATTTACAAAACTACCTTTTTGAAGATGCAAGACAAAAGAAACACAGGTCACAGAAGCCTGTAGGGATGTAGGTTTAGCAGACTTTATGGAGCAAAATTAGGTGACAAGAGTTTTCTTCTCATGAACCTGGTGGTGCATGCACTCATTGCTTAAATACTGAAGTGTTCCAGGGATTGGACCAACCACCATTCTGTAGTCATAACATTATCAGGTTATATGACTCCAGGGTGGTATTTGGTCCAATCACCAAATCATGTAATGCCTACTTTTTTTTCACAGGTCATTATCTAAAAGAAAGATCAAGGTATACAGTAGGAAAAAAAAAAAAAAAGTTTTTTAAAGTATGTGGCAATGTACGGAGATTTNTATACTTCTTTTAAGTAAGAGATAATTAAATTTATAATTAAATTTATTTTATATCTATATCTATATCATCTATATTTATCTAAAGTTAGATATGAAAGTTAACATTTTGAAACAAGAATTGAGTTTCTGCTGTCTTTAAGCTAAAATCCCAGAAACAACACAGCAGGATAAGCTAGTGAATACATCAAAGAAAGAGTTAAAAAGAATGAGCATATTTTTTTAAATTCCTGTAAATGTTGGCTAGCCCTAAAGAAACTGTAGAGATATGTCTAAATCTAACTGACACAAGTGGGTTTTGCAGCTGGACTAACTTGTGACTTTGAAAAGTGTTCCTTCACATTGCTTCTAAATGACACCAAATATTATGTACTGGAAGTGACTGTGAAATATATTTTGTTGGTTAAAAGTATTGCATTAAATGGTTGTCTTCCATAAAATTTTCAAACAGAAATCAATCAAGGTCTGTGTGGTAATGTGCAAATTTTCACTCAATTTGAACTGATTTGGCCCTTCAGAAGGTTAAGGTAGTTTAATGGTTGAAAGCACATTGCTGTGCAGCAAGCTGCAAAAGTCAAAGGGTTAGGGGATTAGGATTTCATTTCCTTTTAGCCATGGCCATGTCTGTTTTCTGTCTAAACTACTTCTTGTTCCCATTTAACCCATGCCTTTAAAGACAAAAGGGGTTAGAACTTGCGGGCCTCAGGCTTCATTTTAACAAGATGTCTTTAGCACTTTGGTGCGTAATTTGTCATAAATGTCATAGGTCAGGGAATGTTAGAAACCTACAGCCAACAGATGGTCATTATGACAGCAGTTAAGTTTCAGAAGCAAAGGATGCTTTGTGATATTTACTCTGGCATGTGAATGTTACACCTCTGAAGAATATTTTCAAGTTCACTCTTAAAATGGACTCATCCTTTTTATCACCCACTTCTTAACTAGAGCTCATAGAAGCCCCTGAGCCAAATCTTCTTCCCACTGCTCAGAGGGTTCAGTGAGGTTCCTTCCAGCAGCAAAATATATGTGTGAAACTGTCCATTTTGTACACAAAGACTAGAAATTTTCCAGAACTACTAGATGCAGACAAATTTTGTAGTTCTGGTAAAGAATTTCTTTTTCATTCTCATGCAATTTTCTGCTCTGTTGTTTTCAAACATATTGGAAATGAAGGCTTCGTATAATCACAAAGTGGGCTTCTCCTGATAAGACAATATTTTCAGTTGAAATCTGTAATATTTTCATTCACAAAATACCACCAGAGCTAAGAAACTTTAGCTAAGCAGGATAGATTATGACAGCCAATACACAATATTTAAGATTTTAAAGAGAAGGAGG
Organism: Pycnonotus jocosus; assembly: GCA_013400435.1. NCBI lineage: Eukaryota > Metazoa > Chordata > Aves > Passeriformes > Pycnonotidae > Pycnonotus > Pycnonotus jocosus. The sequence continues at coordinate 15,756 of VWYP01025001.1, read as the reverse complement.
AAGCTATTAGGAGCAACCTCAGCCATGAAACTCTTGCAGTCCAAAGTCACACTTAAAACAAAAATCTATTCGATATGCACTCAGATCTGCATGGAAGTTGTTTTACAGAAAAAGAGCTGTCTATTCCTTCAAGAGAACTGGCTGACTAGTTAGCTGATCTCTTATGAGCCTTATGACAAATACTAATCTTGAAGAGAGAGTAAGGTGGTCTTTTTTTTTACATATCAGCTCTATGAAAGCATTTAGTGTATAAAGGCTGTAGATTCAGATAAGTGCAGGAATATAGATGTAAACTTATGTATGACAAGCTGACAGCCAGGAAAATGGATTTAATATCTCTCATAAGTGAAGAAGGTGGGTGTGCAAAAGGTAAAAGACAAGCCTCTATTTCCAAGATAACTAGTTAAGTCAAAAAACCTCTGCTATATTTAGTAGGAAGAAGCTATATTCTGCAGATATGCTTGAAGCAGCATTCAACAGGTAATCATTCAGAATGAGAGAATTAATTTTCTTGCTAGACATTGAAGAACCTGTTTTACTATGTCTCATCCAAGTCACTTAGTTGAACTTTGTGAAGGTCACTAACTGACATGTTTTATGCATGTGAGGAAATAATTACAGCAACAGTAGCTGGAATTTGAAGACATAGTCTGCTTTCCAGGAAAATAAGACTGTGTCATCCATCTGTGTGCCTGGTCGTTCCCCTTTAGTAACTTTTGGCCAATTGTCCATTTTCATAGAAATTTCAGACAAAAGATTAAGAAATAACTCAGTTCCTGTAAACTTCCTGAAAATTAGTGACTGGGTGCAAAAGGCAGACCCAATTTATTCCTGTAGTACAGGACTATCAGTAAGCAGTGCTCTCAGACTCTCCATGCAGGATCAATGCTTCCATTGCGCAAAATACACTAAGATGTTCTTGTTGCCAAATGGGTAGGTGGTAGGTGAGATTTAGTTCCTAAAGTCATAATGTCAGTATGGGAATAGGAGAGTTGCAGTGGTAATTAACTGCAGTAAAAAAGCCTATGAAACTCCTCAAGAAACCACGCTCAATTTGTTCCACTGTTAATGGAACAATTTGTCTTCTCTTTGCAAAGTTACAGAATAACTACCTGCAGCAGAAAAGGTTTCTTCCTCCTCCAAGCTCAGGACCTCATGTTCCCAAAAATATGTACTTTATGTGTGCTTCATGCTTGTTCACAGTGATAAGAATTTTCTCATGGTGATGAGGGTTTTCTCAATGCTTAGAGTGTGAAGGGTAGAATCTGTGGTTCTTGGCACTCTCAATGTTTCCAAATTTTGTATAAAGAGCTGCCAGCTACCAACTTGTGAACCTTGCAGTTAGTTATATCTTCTTGTTTTTCTTTCCAGAATAAAAAGTCAAACACGTAGGATGCTTATACTGCCTGAAGGTCACGAGAGAATTGTGAGGCGATCATTTCTCCAGGGCCACCATAAATGGAATATGCAATTTTTGCTTCCCAAAGGCTTCAGGTTAGAGAGATGAAAACCTGAAGGGTATTACCTTTCACAACCTGAATTCTATTTTATGCTCTTGCAAGGTAGTGGCCTCCAGAGTCCTGGTGACCCCAATAGCTGTCTGTGAGTGAGCGGACTACAATTCCTATCAGTCATTACGACAGATTTGATCAGCAACTAACTTTATTTAAACACTTTATAATTAAAGTCTGTCCCAATGATTGATAAGTATTGGATCCAGCTCTTGCTGAAATAGTTTAGCTTTTCCTAGTCTCTGGATTTTCTAGGTCCTGATAGTAATGAAAAAGGAACTTAAGTAGTTAAGAGAAAGACATCACAGATGGTACAAACCTTCATGTGGAGGATTATTATTTTATTATTGCTTGAGGAAATATGAGCAATGCTCAAGAAAATTCTGAAATTCATACAGAAGGTAGTAAGTGATACTTCAGACGGTTTTAAAGATATACTAAGCCTTTCTACATTTTAAGTACATGATGAAGCATTAGCAATATGGTCTCTAATTTCAGAAATAGCAGAAACTATAACTTTCACATAGTAAATTCTTCTGCCTATAGCTTTAGCTAACTTTTGGAAAGATATCCAGTTTGGTACAATCTGAACATATTCTTTGAAGCAGATTTTGGTAAACCCTTCTTTTCTGTTACTCCTCCATTTAGAATTGAATATTGCTTAATATTAATCTTCAAACTAGTAAAATTCCATGTGTTTTTATACAAATATGTCATATACTCTTAGTCAGTGTTTAATAACTGACAAGCATGTATGTAGTGTCTTCTTTTGGTTATCATTTACTGGGTGCTACATACCCTGCAGTTCCTATTTAGTAATTTGAGGATGGAAAACATAAAAAGTCAACAGAAAGTTAAAATTAAGAATTGTTCTGAAGGTTTTCAACATTTATAAATAGTAAGTGAGAAATATTTAAATACATCACTGTGGAATGTAGATCAAGTGATCATTTTATTTTCTTGACAACTCTCTCAGGTGGAATAAAGACATTACTGGATGTAGACGTGAAATGCTTATGTAGAAGTACAGAAAGTGACCATTAGCACTTTTCTATTAAACTTATGAAAAAAAGCAATTTCTTTTCTCCTTTTAAAAATACCATTTCACACATACCCAGCACTTACCAATTTGTAGGATGCTTCAGAGACTGACCCTTCACTCATATAACTGTGTGAGTACACTGCATCACAGAGAAGAATGTATTTTACTTAGTACTTTTGCAGCAAATCCACATCTCTGTGTGCTCCACACTGAGCAATTTTGCTTACAACTACAGAGCTGTATGCTGATCTTGCAGGGTAGTTATCACAACCTTTCTTGGAGTGTAGCTGCTGTATACAGAGGAGAGAGAGGATTTATTGACATGTGGCACTTGGGATCTTTCTATCCTTAAAAAAAGTACAATCAAAAAAGAAATGTCCAAAAGTGATGCCTTCCATGAAATGAAAACTTTCCCACATCCTTTTAACCTATCTCTTATTTTCCTAAGGTCAGTTTTCGAGCAGATAGATTTCCCCCAGGACTATGAGAGTATTATGGTAAAAAGGACATGTATTAACAAAATTATTGTCATTGCCTTCACCATAGTAATAAGAAAGTCAGGAAACTATACCTTGGAAAAAGAAAACATCCTGACATTTTAAAACGTATTTAAAGTTTTCTGAGGGATTTTTTTAGTGTGTGATTTGCTTTAAATATTACATTGTTTTCATTGTCTTTTCTGTTTTTATTGATACACATGCCATAGCTTCAAATGTAAAGAAGTATCTTAGATTTATGCAATCAAGGAAAATTTATAGGTGTTTATGCTGTATTGAAATCTCTGTTTAGATCCCATACATATATAGATTAGATTAAAATTGATGGAATGAAAGCTACCCTGATATTATTTCCAAGCCTTAACATTTAGTGATGTGATGTTTGAACAATACATTTATTTTTGTACAAACTGCTTCAAACACTTCCACGCACGTAACTAGCAGTAACTATCTACCCTCTAAAACGTCACTTTTTTTCTTTTTCCATTTGTATTTTGCCTGTTTCTGTTCTATTCACATCAAGTGGCACCAAATTGATGATAAAAAAACCAGCTTTGCAGGAAATTTAAATGAAAAAGCCCACGAAAACATTTCTAATCATCCAGGTAAGGAATCTGAAGCCATGGATCTAAATTACTGTTGTGTTGTAAATACAAAAAATAACTGTTGTAGTGCTATTTTCCCTCCATCACTTCTGAGTGGCAGAGCATGCACGGAACAGCTTCAGGAATGGTGCTCTGTAGACTAAAGAGCAATTAGTATAACACACACGTTTAAAAAAAAAAAAATGTAGAAAAAATTAAGCCTCCAAAACTCCCAGGTCTTGAAAGCAGAGGTGGCCACCAATAGTTAAAATGACATAATAAACAGCTATAAATATTTAAGCTTTATAGTTCGATTTGTTTGTAGAGGTAGCTATTAGCCTGCTTGTGAGATGGTAAATTCCTGCCTAGTACAATGCAGCACAACAGGCAGCTTCAGTGTGCACGCAGACAAAGAGCCCCAGGCAGCCCCACCCTCGCCTATTTTGCTTTACGACAACACCCCTTGTTCACGAAGCCCCTTTCAATTATAGCCTTTGTTAGTAATGTTTACTTTTTTCTTTCAAATCTCTCCTTCCTTCACTCTCAGTCTTCCAGAAAATCAGCTCACTGGAGCCAGCTCAGGGAGGCAGAGAAAGAGAAAATTAAATCCAGCAGATGTATACTGGGGTAAAAAACACTGCCAAATCCAGCCAAAAAACCATCCTGAGGAGAGGGGGAAAAGAAATCAGATAATGTTGCTGTTGTTATTGTAGTAATAGTTGTGGTAGCTGTTGGTATTATTGTTATCGTTATTACTATTGTTATTATTGTAGCTGTTGTGATGATGATGATAATGATGATGAATATTATTATTAAATACATTTTGTAATTCTCCTTGCGTTATTACCCAAAACTGTCCCCCACCTCTCACTGAGGATGTGGGTTGGTCACGTGGATTCACAATGACAAGAATGCTGCTTTAATGTGCTCAGTGAATAGCTTTCAACTTGTATCCCTGCTTTTTTTTCCCCAGATGGTAAAAATGTTATTTATTAAGAAATTACACTTTTCCTTCTTAGGCAAAAATGGCACAAGTGAGAATCAATTGTGTGATAATGTCCAGAGCTTTTCCTTGGGGCTTTCAATTTTTTTCTCTTGTGATTTTTATTTCCTCCCTAACTTGTGGGGATTTTTGCTTCTGNTTTGTTTTGGTTTGTTTTTTTGTACAAAATCAGTTATTTGCTTTCATGCCTGAAGTGCACCACAAAGTGTGTTTTGGAGTATGTCACAAAATGTGGCAATCCTGCCTGTACATAACAATTTGTAACAAAAGGATAAAGCTGTAAAACACTTTCACGTGAAGATGTTATAATACCAGCTTGCAACTTTGTAAGGTGGAATACCAAACAAATAAAAAGCAGTAGCTAAAAATGCCTTCTTTGCCCCTCTCCCCATATCATTGTATCAGATTATTTAAGACCAAAAAATGAA
>VWYP01024999.1:38752-50012 GCA_013400435.1 Pycnonotus jocosus | reverse complement strand
AAAGTTTTCTGTTTAATTTCATTACCTATGCAAACTAGAAACATAACAATCTATGAACTTTAATTACAAATCACTAACATGTTTTTACTTAGTGCTGCCTTTCTGCATGCTGTTAAAAGCCTTTTATTGAAATTATTTTATGTGTATTCTTCAAACTCACAATGAAAACCTTCCTTTGACGAATACTGCTTGTGGGATACTGAAGTACTGCCTGTTAACTTTTGGTTTCAGAGGAAGTTGTTATTGGATGTGCTGTAGTGCTTCTACATTTAGTCATGCAGAAAAATGCAAAAAAACCCCCAAACGTACAACAAAACCAAAAACCAAGCTGCTCAGCCCATACAGCAGCAACAACAACAACAACAACAACAACAAAAAGTGAAGAATAATCGCACCATATATTACAACAGATCAGTCCCTCCTGCCTCCCACATTCTTAGATGTGTCAGGGTTGTAAATATGCTTGCATAATTTCATATCAAACAAACAGGTTTGCTTCAATTTCTTCTGTGTTAAATGTGGTTGTTTCATGTCCAGTGATTGCCATGTAAAAGGAAACATAAGAGGCTTTATCTACTAGTAGGTCTTCTGCTTCCCTTCCTTTTAAGGGAAGTTTCATTTAATTTGGAATTGTGTGAAATAGCTGGATTAGAGACCACAGCCAGAGGCTGAACCTCACTAAACCAGGTAAATCAAAAGCTGCCTTCTTTGCAGTACAAAGATAGAAGGAGTAGGAGAAACTACACAAAGATTCTCTAGTAAACAACAGAGAAAAAAAAAAAAAAAGGCAATTATGTTCCCAGGGAGAAAGAGTGAGTTTGATTAGTACAGATTGTAATTTACTGTTTAAAAATACAGGATAAAATCAGTTCTAAGTGGTATTTTTGTGTGGCAAGTTAACTTTTCTTTCTTCTGTAAAATTCAGTTACTTCATCTTAAAAAAGGAAAGTAGATGTCATGAATTTTGTGAAGATTTTATATTTTTTAGATACATTTAATACATTTTTTTAATAAGAGAGGAATAATTAAAATTTTGGAGATGTTCTCTTGAAAGTTATACATAATTTGTTGTGTAAGTACTGTTTACAGTACTTTAATTTAATTGGAAATAAAAAATCACACATTTGTTCTCCGTCATTGTGTCAACAGATGGATAAAGCCCTGTTTTAAAGACAGAGACATCAGAACAACAGATATTTTATGGTCAGGGCCACAATTAGAGAGTTGGTCTCAGCAATTAAAGAGTGATGTTGAGTTACATTCTCTGTATCTCCAAGGTCTTGGTGGGGTGTTGTTGGGTTTTGTGTTTCTTTGCCCATTTTATTGTTGCTTTGGGTTTTTGGTTGGTTTGTTGGTTGGTTGGTGGTGTTATTTCATATTATTTTTTGGGTTTTGGTGCTTTTTATAGAAAATTGCATCTCTGTCTGTTAAGATGGCACATACTTTAAACACTGTCCTCACTGTTGCTTTATTCTGGCCTGTATTATTGTGTTTCTTAGCAGCTGTGTGTGGCTCACTTTTGCTGCAGAGAGAAAACTAGAGAATTATCACAATTGCTGACCTTCCTCATGTAGATGACAATGTGTGGCAGGGTGGGAAGGCCTGTGGTGGTAAAATGCGATTAATATACTGAGTCTGTCCAAGGTAAAAAAGACATCAAAACTGGAAAATTGTTAAAGGTATCATTTCAGAAGGTAGCCTGAAAATCTGGAAAATAAAGAGAACTTGAGAGCATGAGGATTAAAACAGAAAATAATCTTTCTAACATAGATTAAAATGAGTGACAACAATAATGCCTGTGTAGAAGAGGTACAGTCTTTCTCTATGTATGAGACTTTTTTTTATGTTACACACAAATATTTCAGCATTGTGGCTTTACAGAAGCCAGATTCTGCCAATACTGAGTTTCTGCAAAAAGTTCCGGTTACAGTCAAAACTGTTGACACTGGTCCTGAACAACACACGGACAATGTGTCATGTTCTGCTGTGGGAGTTCTTTTAAAATAGATGTTCTAGAACAGAATTAAGCCAAATGAGACAGGTATTATACCTGAGAAACATTCATTGATAACCAAAAGTTCATTACCCTACTAAAGAAAAGGCAAGAAAGAAGGAAGGAAAAAGAAAAAAATAGAGGGGGAAAGGGAGAAGAGAGAGAGAAAGTGTGAGTTAGCACCAGAAGGTGAGGGTGTGCCGTCAATGTCCACACAGTGTGCAATGTGCATGCTGCCTGCTGAGGAGCCTGCGCAGCCCCTGGAGAGGTGCAGCTCCAGAGGCACGGCTCCCACAGGGATGGGCGGCCATACATGCCGTGAGTGAGTGGGCAGGAGGGGCAGAACCCTGCACAGGGTTGTGGCAGAGATGGCAGCAGAAGGCTGGCAAAGCAGGGTTGAAAGTGGTGGCTCAGACAGGAATGAGGCAGGCAGGGACAAAGCAGGCAGGGCATCGGACAGGACCACAGGGAGGTAGAGCAAGCCAAGGCTGGAGTAGCTGTGTCCTGGAGTGACTCTATGATGCTTGTATCCTCAGTTGTCTGTTCTGTGTGTGCCATATATTGGGTTCTGTGCCTTTAGGACTGGTTCTGAGAGTGAAGCAGGAAAAGAAGAAGTGCACAGTTTGTTTTGAGACAACAGCAATCACTCATCCACATTCCTCTCTCCAGACGGTGTGTTTGTCTGAGGCACGGACAGTAGTGGGACAGAAATTTTTTTTGCTTTTGTTAGTGTAGCTAACTAGGGCAAAGAAACTCTCTGGACTGTTGGTTTTTTGTTTTTTTTTTTCTTTTTCTTGGGACTGTTTAAACCTTCTCTGAGCTGAAAAACCAGAGGAGCACTGAAGAGCTCACCCTTGTGGCCCACCAGGTCCTGGACCTCTGGAGGGACTGATACGAGACTGAGAGAGAGCCAAGCTGCACTCATAGCAGGAACTTTCTCAATTTGCCATCTCACCCCAGAACGAGAAGTTTTATTGTTTCGTAAAGTGGTACAGCAGGATGAGACTCAGAGGTGGTCTCAGGTGGTTGGTCAGCAAAGTGAAGTGAACAAACCAAGCCAAAGGCAGAACCGAGTGTCCAGCCAAGTGTCCCACCAAGCATCCAGCTCCACAGCTTATGACATAGTTACTTTTATATGCCCTGGATCATCCCAAAGCCTGCTCACTGTCTAGAGACCATTGGCAAGTCAAGCTGTGGTCCATTGCTGGAGACTTTTTGCCACCCAACTGGAGAACTTTTCTAGAGGGCACAGTGTCCTCACAGACACTGACTGCCAATAGGCCATGTGAGACGTGAAATGGTTGCTAGGAAAAGTGTCACTGGAGGCAGAGCTTCCCTCCATCTTTTCCTACCTGCCTCCTGCATCTAGCATCTGTGCAGCCTGTTCCCCACATACCTCTGTTCAAACAATGTTGAGACAAAAATCAAAATTAAATTGGTATGACACAAGGGTTCTAGGGGAGGAAATCACACCTCCTGTATTGACAGAAGTGGGAAAAGGCAAAAAATCATATTTGTAAGACAAATAAATAAGCAAATGATTAAGCCTTTTGATACTATTGTACTTGATTTTGGCTGGTGGGATTTTTCAAAATTCAATTTTGATTTTTTCTGGGATAAAATCAATTTTTCTTGTAGCCATCTTATGGAGGGATGTTTTGGATTTGTGTTGAAAACAGTCACGATACCACAACAGTGTTGTAGTTACAGCCGAACAGAACTTAAACTGAGCTAAAGCCTTTATTGCTCCTCATCCCATCCCACCAGTGAGCAGCCAGGAGAATAAATTGGGAAGGGCAGCTGACCCCAACTGTCCAAAGGGATACCCCATACTTTATGGTATCATGTTCAGTCATAAAAACTTGGGGAAGAGCAAGTATGTCAGGACTGTTACTGCTAGGCAGCAGCCAGCTGGTAGTGAGAAATTAAAGGGCTTTTTTTTTTATGTGGTTTTTTTTTTTTTTTGGTTGGTTGGTTATTTTGGTTTGGGGTTTTTGTTGTTATGGTGTTGGTGATGTTTTTTACTATCAGACTGTCTTTATCTTAACCCAAGGGTTTTCTTGCTTTTAGTTTATAAGTTCTCTCCACCACAGTTGAACCACAATTGATTGACACACATGGGAATTTAGTGTCCATCCATTTCTGAGAGAGATTGAGTTGAGGTAGGATTGAGTTCCAGCGAACAAAGATCTCAGAAAAAGAGTTGGTGAAAACATCAATAAATAGTGAAATTTGTTTGGAATTTACTAATAATTAGGAGTTGGAAATTTTATGATGAAACAGCTCATTGCTATTCTGTCGTATCTCACAAAAGAGATAGTGTAGTAATCTTTTTTCTTACAAGAAATCAAATAGCTTTCGTCTCTACTTGATTAGATTAAGGGCAAAAAAGAATTTATGAATCAAAACTGCCCAGTGAAAAATATTATTGTCTTACCAGGGAGACTTGACCCATAGCTATATTTTTAATGGAATAAGAACTACAGCAATGGGTTTCTAGTCAGTGCTTGATTTAAATAACATTACTTTCTTTTGGTCTTAGAACTTAGCAGAACATCCTTGCTTATAGGCACATCAAATTGTTCTGAAGGTTCAGCTTCAGCCATTTTGTTTCTTTTTTTAAAAATCTTTTTCCTGTAAAACTCCTTTATGTAAATCTTACAACTATGTACAAATTATCTAGAGCTTAATATTTTATGGAAGAGACTGCTGCTGTAGTTATAACACCTTTGGTTTTGAACATCCTTCCCGTGCAGGGTGACTTGTGCCTGCAGCGTAACAGATCAATTGATTGTATCATTCTTTGGGCAAAAGAATACAAGGCTTTTGGTGTTGGTCCCCACTCACCTTTGAAAAACTTCCTCCCCTGGGTTCTTGTGCTAAGTTATTAATATCCAGTACAAAACTGTCCATTTATCATTTTTTCTTTTAATTAAGAAATAAATGTCAGTTATTGGATATTTGAGTGCCACATATATAGAAAGCCATGGATCCATCATGATCCCAAGAGTTTTGTTTCTAATAAATTCTTTTCTTCTCTTCCTCATAAATGAGATCTTTTGAGACAAGGTCTATTGATCATTCCAATAGACGGTCCTATTTGAGCAAGAATAATCACTTCCTTTTGAAAATCCGAGGTCATGAAAAGTTTAAGATCCTTTTAAAATTAAATGCTACAATGACTTTGCTGACAGATGCAAGATCTGGTTAGCACATTCTAGTCAATGTATCTGGACAAAAAATTCCCACTGTGGCAAACTGTGTGAAAGGAAACAACTGCTCAGACACTTGCCACTCCAAGTTATGGGAACATCTACCTCATGGGAGCATTCACCTCATGGATACCTGGAACCTGTCCTGTATGATGGTGGTACTCTCAGAAGAATAACTCCAGGATCCCCCCACACTGAGATGCCCAAGGTGAGGAAGGATCAGTGAGAAGTTGCTGGATCCATAGCTGCTGACTCGATATGTCTCTCTATTCCCCTCTCCACCTCCTCTTTTTTATTTCTTTCTATCTCTACCTCACATTTACTATTGAATAAAATCTGTATTATTCACTTCAGCGTACAGTTTTTTTGTATGGTTTATGTATCTCTCATCTTAACTCATGCAGCCTCAGCTCTCAGTAATCAGATCATAACACAAGGCTCTATTTAAAAGATATTATTCACATTCAAATGTTTTTAATTTAAAATAAAATTGAAAAGTGCTGTACTTTAGGCATTTGTGAAATCTGGGCTGAGAATAAATTATTTAGAACATAGGTATAAAGGACTCTTGGGATCTCTGGAAGGGAAGGGTTAGGCAGTACAATATCCATGTTAGGTAGATCTGCATTAGACATGATACTTGTCAAATAAATATTATGCTAATTTAAATTTTCCATCTCTAGTTTTATTTTAGGCTGAGGTGAAGAAGAGGGTCAATAAAGATGGATAAATGCTGCTCAATCTAATTTAAGAGGTCAAAGAATCTAATTATTTGGATAACTACCTTATGACTGTGGACAAAAAGAGGATAAATCCAACACCGAGCTAATTAGTTACTTCCCCTTGTAGAATGAAGATAATGCCAAGTAGCATGGAAGAGGTGCCAGGTACATGCACAAGGTGCCAGGGTGGATACTAAATGAATACAAGTGAGAGTCAGCAAAATTTATTAGAATTTCTTTGCATTATATTGCTAAGATTTTTTTATTACTCTGAGGGCCTAACATTCATACATTTTAACTGGATTCATGCATAAATCACATCCTTCTCTACACACTGAGAATGGCTTTCAGCTTTGATTTCATATCTGCTTAATTTGAACACTGTTAAACTCATAATTTTAAAAATAACACTGTTCAAAACCCCGGTAGTTTGTGCAGAACTATGATTTTTCTTCAAGAGAAAAAATTGTTGACTGCTTAAATTTTCCCTTGATATTGATATTGAATAGGCATGTGGATAAATACATCTTTGTAGTAGATGAGGGATCTTTCTTTGTTACTAAATTTTCCACTGAAATTACATTTTAATAAAAAATAAGGAAAAAAATTACTTTTTATCTAGGTAAAAATTTTGAAGACATGAACTAGCTTTAAAAACTCTTTAAGTAATGTAAACATCACTGCACTTGATGTGTCATTCTAAAGCATAGAATATTGCTTCTAAAGGAAACAAGAGTAAAGTAAAAGGATAGGCCAGACTCCACCAAAAAAGAAACCTTGAACTAATAAGGAGATAGGACAAAGACCCCCCCATCACCTGAAGGGTTTTTCTAATTTATTTTTAAGATTCATGACACTGATTTTCCTAGAGAGTATCTGGAGCACAGCCAGCAGGAAAAGGTTTCTTGTAGCAGTTAAATATATTTCAAAAAATGAATAAATAATTAAACTGATTTTCTCCAATTCTTTATCAGAAAGGGATTTGAAAATGTGTGGTCATCAACTCTTTGCCCTTGACATCTTGACAGAGTGCAATTTGTGGGAGATAAAGATCACAAGGAGGACAGGCCCCATGAGACCCCATGAGATACCAGCCTCCAAGCAGACACAGAGTGGTTCCCACCATTTTTGAGCCTAAATGCGCAACCACCTGAAAGGAAGGAAAGCTGTCCATGAAACTTAGTTTCCAGCTTGGCTTCGAGGACATTTTCAGACATTGCTGAAAGCTCTGCTAACATCTCCTGTTCCTTCTTTATCCACCTGCTTCTCCCTTATACTCCTAGAGACATTCCCCAACAGGATCCACTTCATTACTCTTTCAGGGATCAAATTGACTGGTTGGTCATTTCTTACATCATATTTTTTGTCTTTTTGAAACTGGGCAGGAAAGTTCAAAAGTTTGCCTTTCTCAAATTGTTAATAATCTACCCAAATCTCCACAGACATTCAAAGAAACTTGACAGTGTCCTTATATGAATACCACCCAGATGGCTCAGGTCCCTGCCAAGTCCCACAGAACTGTATGGATTGAGTTTGTGTAAGTAATCTTTGAACCCATCCACAACTACTTCTGGTCCTTTTTTTCCCTTACACAATTTTTATTAAGCACAGACATATTGGAGATGTTCATGAAGACTGGTTTCCATCTTTTTTTTAGTAGTTGCCTATTTGCAAGAGGACAATAGCATGAGGCTTTTCAGAGATATAAATTTCTCTTCAGTAACATCTGTACTATAAGAAGTCTGTGTTTTATGTGGAGATCCAGAACACTAACACAATATATAGGCATTTGCATGAGTGCTAGAACTTCACTCTGAGAGATGAATACTAAATTTCTGACAAAAATGTTAATAGAAAAATCCCATAAGCTTCGCAAAACTGTAAACAGTTACTTATCATTAAGTGTTACCATCACTATGGACACCCACCCATCTTTTCCATACTAAAACTTCCCTTTCTTATTATTTGACAATCTCTTGGTATTTTGTGTTATATAGAAACAGTTCCAATCTTGAGAGCCTGAAAAAAAATACACCTGAGTGTCATATGGCGTACATTCTGAAAACAAAACATGATCAGTTTTTAAGTAAAAAGTATATAGTTAAAATACATGATTTAACTGAATTGCTATGTATTGGTAAAACAACAGAATCACAGAATCACCAGGTTGGAAGAGACCTTCAAAATCATTGAGTCCAACACATGCTCTAACACCTAACTAGACCATGGCACCAAGTGCCACATCCAGTCTTTAAATTTTAAACACATCCAGGGATGGTGACTCCACCACTTCCCCAGGCAGACCATTCCAGTATTTTATCACTCTTTCTGTAAAAAACTTTTTCCTAATATCAAACCTGTATTTTCCTTGGTGTAGCTTGAGACTGTGTCCTCTCGTTCTCCCAGTTGCTGCCTGGAGAAAGAGACCATCCCCCACCTGGCTACGGCCACCCTTCAGGGAGTCGTAGAGAGTGATAAGGTCACCTCTGAGTCTCCTTTTTTCGAGGCTAAACAATCCCAGCTCCCTCAGTCGTTCCTCACAGGGTTTGTGTTCCAAGCCCCTCTCCAGCCTCGTTGCCTCGTCTGGACACATTCAAGCGTCTCAATGTCCTTCCTGAACTGAGGGCCCAGAGCTGGACACAGCACTCAAGGTGTGGCCTCACCAGTGCCCAGTACAGGGGAAGAATGACCTCCCTGCTCCTGCTGGCCACACCGTTCCTGATACAGGCCAGGATGCCATTGGCCTTTTTGGCCACCAGGGCACACTGCTGGCTCATGTTCAGCTGCTGCCACCAGAACCCCCAGGTCCCTTTCCTCCTGGGCACTGTCCAGCCACTCTGTCCTCAGTCTATAACTAAAAATAATATAGAAAATCACAGGAAGAGTTACAGTGTACAAGTGACATTGTTCTACAGTATGATTGCTATGTACACATCTAATTCATGTATATGTGCCTAGTGTATGGCAAACTAAAATTAGTGCATTATAAACCATTTACAGCCACATGTGCTGAAGGATGAAAAGTCAACAGACTATATTACCTATTTAGTGAGAAATGTTACTTATGGTTGGCATGGTGACTCAGTGAGAAAGCCAGAGAGCTCACGTGTAAATCATGGGGAACTTCAGAGGTGGTGCTTTGGCTCCTAGGTCTATCAGTCAAACTGAGACTCACAGGCATGGCAACTAACAGTACGTTTTCCAAAGCTCATCACAAAAGTCAGACTCATTGCTTCTTTGAGTGTCTACCTTCCTCAGCCACATGGTAGTGGAAGGGCAGAGTATTCAACATGGTCAATAAATTGACAGTCAACAGGAGTCTGCTAAAGGGTATTTAAAACAAGGGTCCAATCTCATAAGGCCCTGGCAAGTTGCTTGATTCAATTTATGGTACAGAGATTAGAGAAAGACAAAGAACATAATGAAAACTGCGGGTGGGGCTATTGTGATATTTAGGTGCAGGAAACATGACAGTAGAATTGTAGAATTATGTTTTTCTGTCTTTCTTGCTCTAGAGCACAGCATTTCCTGGTACATCATTCCAATATATGCAGTACTTTTGTAGTGCTCCCAGTACACAGAGTTCTGAGCCAGAATTTGAGGTAGAATCTGCTTTTTTTTCCAGAAAACCCAAATGCTGGTTCAGTAGATAACCTGGGAGAAAGAGAAGGATGACACCTTTCTGCACATGATAAGTTTTGCTTGCAAAGGGAGCTGTGCTGGGAAGATGATGGGTTTGGTTGAAGGGAAGTGAAGGGAAGCAGAAGGAGAAGGGGAAATGGAAGGGGATATATTTCTTAATAGGAGAGTAAAAGGGCAACTATTTGTATTTCTGCAATAAGTGTGATCCATGGTTTAATGAGATACCAGCAAGACAATCACAATGGCGAAAGTATTTGCATTTTGACTGATAAGAAAGAGAGAAATATTAACAGAACAAGAACTGACAGGGAATATTAAAAGAAAAGAATGTATATGGAAGATATCTTGATGAATGAACCACATGAAAATACTCTCAGGAAAACAATGAATCAAATAACCTTGAAAGCATGAAGCTAAAATTATCATTATAGAAGACAAAGGAAAAAAATTTATAAAAGAAAAGATAAAGCAAAACTTCTAGTAAAACAAATCTGAAAAAAAAAAAAAAAAAAGATTGAACTTTTAATAACTAAACAAAATTTTGACAAAACAAGAGAAAACTAACAAGATATTTCCTGAAATCTACTGGAAGCTATATAAAATGTGTTAAGAAATAATGATTGCAGTGATACTAACGTGATACCCAGAAGACCAAAAGAACTGATTTAAAATGAAAACAAATAAAATTATTAAGGCCGAATAGAAATTCTCAAGTATATTATCAACATGGTCACCTCCTCTTTTTACATCAAGAACATCTTGTTCAGTTAAATTTTCACAGATAAAAATGGATAAAGGGGAGGAACAGGGAGGCAGAAAACACCATTTCATCATCAACACCAAATTTTTCATGGTTTCATATGCAGAAGCCAGATAGTTTTGGTAGTTTTTGGGGAAAGCATGTCCTTGTTGATTTCATAAATGTCTAAAGTTAGAGTGGGCTCCTGATTTGCTGTAACAGTCAAATTTTTTCTTGCAATCTGGCAGTAAATGTTGGGAAAACCTGCATACCCATACTATGGAGGGACTTTTCCCCTCCAAATCCTTTTGCTGTCTAGAAGACAAAAAGTTACTGTTGCAGACTAACAAATAGCAAAAATAGCAAATACAGATAGCAAAATTTTCACAGAAAAAAATTTATGATTTTATTACAATTGTATTTTGTTTCAAAAGCTGGTGCAGGTTCAAGTGAAGCCAAAGTATTTTCTTAATTTGCAATTATTTTGAATACAAGAACATTTCTACCTAGTGGAATGGATACCTTATCGTTTCTGCGAGACTTACACTGACTTCAAAATCAGAAAGATTATTTCTTTAAGTGCTGTTTTACAAATGACCTTTTGACAGCAAGTATGGTCTGTCCTTGCTTCTCCCTTCTAACTTATTTTACCACTGCACTAATTCTGTTCTGTGCTCACACAAGAGTCTCAGCAGTGGCATGATAAATTTATTCAATACTCAATTCAATATGTACTGACTCTGGGGAAGTAACAGAGAGGGATGATCTGTGACTTCTTAAACCTATTTACATCATGCACAGAAACCAATTGCAGACTCAGTGAACAACACACAGACAGCAGAAATCCTGATTTCTCTATTTGTTTCCAATTCTTTACCTGATGGAGAAACCGCTTCTCCCCCTTCTTTTTTTTTTTTTTTTTTTTTTTTTTTTTTTTTTTTTTTTTTGGAAA